>JAQQSZ010000048.1:0-45762 GCA_028646595.1 Phalanger gymnotis | reverse complement strand
GGTTTGCCATTTCCTCCTCCGGCTCATTTTATAGATGAGAAAACTGAATACACAGGGTTAAGTGATTTGCCCAGGGTCATACAGTAGTAAGTGTCTGAGGCCAGATTTGAACTCAGGAATAGGAGTCTTCCTGACTCCAGAAAGATGGACTTGTCAGTAAGTGCACTGTGCCACCAGTTGCCCTTTTAGCTTCTTTTGCACTGTGCAACAACCTGTTTTAGACAAACTATCAAAGCAGTTTTATTCCACTCTTTGTTGTAAATGCCACTATATACACAACAGAATATAATTTTTCACCCACAAAGGTTTACTGGATAAATGTGAGTATTATTTTGCCATATTCTAATATGATTGCGAAATCTCTTTTCTCTAAGAATTTTTCCTTTCTGACTAGTCTTTAAGCCAGCTACGATCAGATGTTTTAGTCTTGCGCTTTTCAACAAATAACTGACTCTTTCTAGTCTAATTAACATTATTAAGAATTTCCAAACATTGAGCAAACTGAGTTTAAAATGTAATTTAGGATTTAGCAAAATATCAAATAAGGCCAAAGCAAATTAAGTGAAGCCCTAGGCTTGACAGATTACCCTTACCTTACTAATCTGCTACTAGAGAAGAGGGCTGAGTAAAATCCTAGTATTCTTTGGCTCTCTAATGTAGGAAGTATTTTATTGATCCTGCCTATTGTAGCTGGGAGTACGTTAGGTGGTACAGTAGATAGAGCACTGGGCCTGGAGTCAGGAAGACCTGAGTTCAGAACTGACCTCAGACACTTAATAGCTGTGTGACCCTGAGCAAGTCACTTAGCCCTTTTTGCTTCAATTTCTTCATCTGTAAAATGAGCTGAAGAAGGAAATGGCAAAGCACTCCAGTATCTCTGCCAAGAAAACCCCAAATAGGGTCACAGGAGTTGGACACAACAGAAAAACAACTTAACAGCAACAACAAATTGTAAATAGAAAAAGAACCATTTCAAGACCAGATAGTGTTACATACTGGAAGCCGTGCGTGACCTGATGAGGGCTTAACTGTAATAGTAGTTATCTAACAGAATGTGTAATGCTCATATATCTTAGATTTCTTGGTTTCCTTTTCCTTATGCAATCCTGCCTCCACAGGATTCTTACATGATATTTTCTTCATTTCTGCAGTAATCTCAACATATTCTCTGACTTCTCTTAGGCATATTTTGGTGGTGAAGCTCGCTGTGATGCTGAAGCTGGGCAAGGGGATGACTATGATCCTAGAGAGCTTATTTGTGGAGCATGTTCTGATGTATCCAGGGCTCAGGTGGGTATAAAAACTTATGAGATAGAAAGGTGGTCTAGAGATATTGCAGGGTTTTGTTGTGGGTTTTTTTTTCCAGTATTCATAGTAAATGTTACCTGTTTCTTTAAGCCTAACAAGTCCTGGTCTATAATCATAGATTTATAGTTAGAAAAGACCATAGTGATCATCCAATCCAGCCACCTCATTTTACACAGGAAGATCTTGAGGTTCACAAAGGTTCACATTAAGTAACATAATCGAAAGTTAAGTGTTCTGAGACCAGTTTTATTTCTACCACCTGACATTCGTTGTAACTTACACTAATACAAAACAGTGTAGTCTTTGAAAATCTTTCACATACATCATGCCATTATTCTCACAGTTTTTCCTCTCCAAGAAGCATTACAAATTTACAGTTCTTTTCCTACCAGCAACTTCCAGACATAAACTAATAGTATAAAACTTTCTTAAGGCTATTTTTTTGTGTATCCTCCTGTTACAGTTTTATAACATGTCTCTAAGACAGGGTGGCTAAGGAAACTGAGTGGAGAGTTTAAGCCACTTGATTGAAGTCATATACTGTAATAATAGACCTCTAGGACAAGAACTCAGATTTCCTAACTTTAATTCAGGTCCTTTATCCTATATTTCTGGCTCATCAGTTTTAAAATGTTTTCTACTTATACACTAGATTTGCTACAAACTACGTAGTTAAAATTAGCAAACATATGAGCAAATAATTGTACAGGGTCTTGTGCTTGTTAATAAGAAAAGCCAGTCTTTTCATCTGAAAGAGGAGATAGTAGAAGGAGCCATGTAATGTGATGTCAGATGAAGAGAGGAGACAGAAGAGAGGCAGTCCTTGGCAAATGGTCTATTTTGGGGTGAAATATGAAGCTAAGTCCTTACAAAGTCCTTTGCATAATCTCACTCAATTTTCACAATAAACCTCTGAGATGAGTAGTACAATTTCCACCTTCCAGACAAGAAAACCGAAGCTCAGAGAGTTTGACACACTTGCCTAAGATCAAAACCAGTAGATAGCAGAGCTTAAATGTAAAACCAGGATGTGATGTAGTACTATTGAGATGAACTACCATCAGGACAGTGACCAAGCAAGATTCCAAATGAGATATTCTGTCTGTCTCCTGGTAGAAAGGTGGAGGATTCAGAAGGTAGAATGAAACAAATATTTTTAGAACAAGGCCAGTATGGAAATTTGTTATGATTGACTATTGTATACGTATTTATAATGAGTTTGGGTTTTCTAATGATCTCAGTGGAAGTGAGGGATTGGGGATCAGAGGGTAAGAAGGTGGCTATTGGCTGATGAAAACAAACACACAAATAAGTCTTAGGAAATCTGATCAATACAATAACGACCACAATTCTTAAGGATTTATGCTGCCCACTTCCTGACACAGAGGGAAGTGATGGTCTCAGTGCAGATAGAGACATGTTTTTTAATAGACATGGCCAATGAGAAGTTTTATTTCACTTGACCATACATGTTTATAACAGAGATTTGTGGTTTTGTTCTTGTTTTTACTTTCTCAGTGGAGGTCGAGGTGAGAGAAGTCGGTGGAATTTTTTTTTAAGCTTTTTGAGGGCAGAAATTTTCTTTCCTTTTATATTTGTAACCTTAGTGATTAGTACAGTTCCTGCTTAATAAATGTTTGCTGACTAAAAAAAAATAAGGGAAAGAGCAAGATTCTGGAATGGACAGGAGCCAAAAAGGCCAAGAGCACAGATGAAGACATTGGCTTTGACAGGAGAAGCCCCTTCTTTCTCTCAGGCAGAAGTGAAGTAATAGACAGGGATGAAACTTGGAGACGTTTTGAGTCAAGGTTGTTTAAAGCTGAAGATCTGAAGTCCCAGATAACCTCACTTTAATATTCAGTTTGACTTCTTTTCCTACAGATGTGTCCCAAACATGGTACAGATTTCTTAGAGTACAAATGCCGCTACTGCTGCTCTGTGGCTGTGTTTTTCTGTTTTGGAACAACACATTTTTGTAATGCATGTCATGATGATTTTCAAAGAATGACAAGCATCCCCAAAGAAGAACTTCCACACTGTCCTGCAGGTGAGTTTTCATCAAACTTTTTTGTCATGATTATTGTGTGTGATATAGACATAGATACTATACATCTTTCCACATTGCCTAGAAAGAATGTGAATTAGTTTGTCACTTGGTTTCCTAGGAGTCTTCTGTAAGATTACAATGGATTGTACTGGAAAAATTATTTTGATATTTTAGATTATTTTTACACATTATCTTAGTTTCATTTTTAACTGGGAACAGCAAGTCTTTTGTTTTTAAAATTATTATTAAGGCAAGTGTATTTTATTAGGACTTTATTAGAATAGGACAAAATGTCATATAACTTTAGCTGCATTTTAGATCCCTTATATAAAAATGGCAAGAGAACTAGCCTCAAAGTCAAGAAAAGCTGAGTTAAAGTTCCACTTCTGACATACAATGTGTTTGTGACCCTGGGGAAGTCACTTAACCTTCTAGTTAGTCTTTTAAGATTATATTAGGTGCAGAGCAGTTGCTCATCTTCATTGGTAGAGAAACGTTCTTCACCAGGAGTTAAGTATACTAATAAAATCACAGGTCCATGCTCCCATTCCCTGACAGATATACCCTCTCCAAAAATGGGACAGGGGAGACTGGAGTAATGAAGATATTAGAACATGATAATCCAGTACATATAAAAAGCTAACATTGCCACCCACTTCTCCATTTGGAATATAAATTGTCTTGTTTTTTCACCTGTTAACCCATTTCTTTAAAAATTCCCTACAAATCCTTTAAACTGCATATATTTACACAGTTCAGTATGTTATGAACATAAGCTTCTTGAGAGCAGGCACTGTCTGCTTTTGTCTTTGTACCCCTGGTGCCTGACACAATGTATTAAGAGACATTTGTTTGGTTGATTGGTTGATTGATAGATAAGGTCTCCCGAAAAGTAAGCCGTACTGGAAAATAGTTTGAGGCATTGTGAGGTTTGGAGCACAGCCTTCTCAACACAATGGTATCCGCCAGCTTCACACATTTTCTAATTTATTTTTTCATGAGTGCTATCAAGGTGAAGCCCCACAATCTGAAGGAGAGACCCCACAGTGGTAGAAAGGGTAGCTGAAAGGGCAGAGGGAGCAGTATTCTAACTACTGCCATCAATAACAAGTGTGGGTGAAGGCAAAGGAATTCCCAGCCTGTGCAGGCAACAGAAATTCTAAAGTGTCATCAGATGAGTTAAAGAGCAGCTCCATAGGTTCCCCAACCACATATTCACCTAGAAACTCATCCACATTCAAGATCCACCTTAGCTATGGTAGACTTGCCCAGAGTAAAAGATGGGTTTGCTGCATCTTAATCACCCCCAAAAAATGGACATTCACTCTAAGTCAACACTACCCGTGTTCTATTTATTAGTAGCCACAAAAGTCCTCATTTATTATGACATCATCTTTCACTGTGTATTATAGCCATCCTTCTTTTTCTGCCCTTCTGCCTGTTTTAAGAGCATAGGCTTGCATTTTGGGATTGCCAAAGATGGAACTCTCTCCTGTGAGTGAACTTAAATCAATGCCATTCTAGTGAATCTGCTCTCAAGAATTCTGAGAATCAACTGCCATCTTAAAAAAAAACTGAACTCTTTATTGGTTAGGGAGGGAGGGTGAAGAAGAAAGCGGGGTAGGGAGGCTTCATGACTGATCAAGAGCCAGGAAGATTTGGGTTTAAATCCTACTCTGACACATATTTAGTCATTGTACCTCAGGAAACTCCATAAGACTTAATTTTAAATGATAAATGATATACTAATGAAATACATCTTTACTGTTTTCGTGACGGCAAAGTATATCTTTGTATTTTATATAAGAAGTTCTTAATTAATGCTAGGAAAGAGACCAACAAGCACTTTCCCCCAAACAGTCATAAAGACCTATCATCAAAACCAAAGAAGTTTGCTTGTTAACTAAACCTCTGACATACTCTCATCTCTGTTAGATTCTTAATCTTCATTCTCAAAATCCCTGTACTATACACATACTTAAGACTCCAATTGACAGTGCTCCTATAGCCATATTCAGCTTCGATATTCTGTCCTTCACATTGTCCTGGTCTTAGAGGCTTGCTTTATAGAAAAAAGTGAGTGTACGTGGTTCTCTGCCAAAGAGGCGCACCAACTACTTCCCTCCATTTCCATAGGCATCCAGTCTACTTAGATGCTTGCCCTTAGAATTTGGCCGATAGTTCTTACATGGGAACTACTTTCTGCTAGTCCTTTATTTCCCTTCAAATTTTCCTTCTTCTGAATAAGAAGATGGAGATTTAAAAAAAAAAATGTCATCTCCCTCTTTGGTCTCCTTAATCTAGTCCTCTGCTATTTATTTTCCTCTAACAAGGATTAGAGTTTACCCCAGTGTGATGGCAGAACAACTGCTGTTATTGGTGCCTCTTTCAGCAATGTTATTCAAGAGAAAACCTGTGTTTTGTAAAGTTTCTACCTCAAGCTTGTCAGCTGAAGCTGAATTAGCTTAAGGTGAGCACAACTAATGAACCAGGTTGTGTCACTAAATCATTTTGATTCTGTTTTTAAAGGAGCAAAAGCCCTTTTGCCAATTTTAAACTCAGTTTAAACTCTTATCACAAGGAAACTTGTGAGAGACAGAGGCTACACCATAATTATGCAATGATTGGATTTTTAGTGAGCTTAGTTCAATTCATTTCCTTTTTTTATATACCATAAATTAAATTAATTGTTCATTTTTCAAAGAACCTATGATTGCTGAGATAAAAATCAAGCACTGTTTGATTTTTTTTAAACAATATTAATCGTGATTCTTCCCACTTTTAGCTTTCTTTAGGGCTAAGGTAAAAAAAAAACAGTATTATTAGTACGTGGTCATTGAATCTTAATGTTATTTTATTGTTTTTGCCTTTGAGGAGAAAACAGCCAAAATCCTACACTTTTTAGCCAAGATTATTTTCTGCCACAGTGAAATCAGTCATGGCTATGTACTCATTATATCACTTATAGGCAACGCTAAGACAAAGAGAAGTTTTCATATGCTTTTTGATCCAGCTGGCCTCCTGACTGTTACACAAATAAGACACTCCATCTCTCCTCTCTGGCTGTTTTCTCTGGCTGTCCTCCATGCCTGGGATACTGTCCCTCCTCTGCTCCAATTACTGACCTCCCTGGCTTCCTTTACGTCCCAACTAAAATGCCACCTTTTTTACAGGAAGGCTCCTCTAACCCTTCTTCATTTCAGGGTTTTCCCTCTTTTCATTACTTTCTGTTTATTTTCTATGTAGCTTGCTTTTTATATGTGTGTTTGCTTGTTGTCTTCTCTACTAGATGTAAGTTCCTTGAGGGTATAAACTGTCTTTTGCCTCTCTGTATCCCCAGCACTGATCACAGTGCCTGGCACCAAGTGGGTGTTTAATAAATGTTTATTGATTGATTTGTATGATTGTAATTGAATCACAGTTCTGAATAACAACGAGCATTCCTTAATTTGCCTTAAGTAATCTTTTGTTTCCTTAAAACTTCATAGGTCCCAAAGGCAAACAATTGGAAGGAACAGAATGTCCACTACATGTTGTCCATCCACTTACTGGAGAAGAATTTGCTCTGGGTTGTGGGGTTTGTAGAAATGCTCACACATTTTAGACCATCTAATTTTATTTGCCTGAAAAAACAGCTGCCCTTGTCAGGAAGAGAATACAGTGGACTCTATACACTTCTCAGGATGAGGATGGGACCATTTTAAAATTTAAAAAAAAAAAATTTACAGTGCAAGAAGGATGCCAAATACTATGTACATAATTCTTGCTGTGGAAAAAAAAAATGCCTTTTTTTTTTAACCAAGACATCCGCTTTGTGAGATGTTTGCATGTGGCCATTACAGTCATTGGCTATGAAGCATTGGATATTTATAGATAATTGATACAAAAGGATCACCATGCCCATAGACTACAAATGATGCTGGCTGTCAGGCAAAGAAAATTTTAAAAAAAAATCATTGGTTATTGTATACTGACTTTTTGTAAACCTGTACAATTGTAACTGCATCACGGGAGGGGGTAAAAAGAAGAATATTCTGGTTTATTTCCTAGACTGTTATAAAAATTGTGTTTGGAAGGCATATTAATGTAATAAGCATCACACTGTATATAAAGATATCAATGTTTGTCCTGTATAAGAATTACTAAATTACAAAAGCAGTTTCATTTAAACTTCTAGGTTATGTTTGAGCCTGAAATTTTAATGAAGTGCAATACTGAGTGTGCCTCATATCTTGCAGCTGTAAACATAATGGAATGTACATGTCAATAAAGCCACTGTACATTTTTATACAGTGATAAAGTCTGACAAGTGTGTAAGGTTGTATTTGAGAAACAAAACATACAGTAACAAAACATTCCCAGTGGTTCCTAACATTCTTAAAGCATTCCTTGGTGGAGGGGTAGAGGCAGGTGGGTGGGAGAGAGATAGGATAGCTCTTTTTGTTTTGTTAAGTATCTAGATTCCTCATTTAGGCCATTTTTAACTCCCATTATAAATAATGTACTTAAAGTTATTTAATAGTAATTTTTTTTCACTAGGCCTTGCGATTTTATCAGTATACAGAGCTATGAGGCATTTCCCCTAACAATATATTTTCTCTGCAACTTTTAGTATTAGAGTTGACTGGGGCACTGAAGATTAAAGACTGACCTATGAATACAGCTAAATGGGGCAAAGACAGGACCTGACAGATCTTCCTGCCTCTGAGGGCTCTATCCTTGATGCCTTAATGCCTCTCATGAAAAAAATAACAATTTCCCTAACAGTAAAAATAAAAGAAGCATTGTACAAGTAGAACAAGAATTATTTAAAGAATAAACTATAGATCTCGTTTTATATTAAATTATAAATCCTATTAGATTTTTGAATTGAGTACACAAGCTATAGAGGCAGGTAGATGGCTTAGTGGATAGAGCACTGGGCCTGAAATCAAGCAGACCTGACTTCAAATCCGACCTCAGACACTTACTAGCTGTGTGACCCTGGGTAAGTAATTTAACTCTCTTTTCTTGAATCCATTGGAGAAGGAAATGGCAAACCACTCCAGTATCTTTGCCAAGAAAACTCCATATGGGGTAATGAAGAGTTGGACATGACTGAATGACTAAACATCGCAGAACATAATGTAATGTGTTTGTGTGATCATAGGAGGCAGAAAAAAAAAATTATCTGCAAGCAGATACAAAGCTCCTTTAAAGGTAGCTGGTATAGTAGAAAAGAGCAGAAAACTAGAAAAAAAAAAATATATATATATATGGGTTCTAATATAATACTGCCTGCCTGTGTGTCTCTAAAGTCATGAATTTCACTGGGCCTCTGTCTCTTCACCTGGAAAATAAAGGGGTTAAGCTAGATGACTTCTCTAAAATCCCTTCAAGCTCTTAACATTTTGTAATGGTACTAACCAACAGCTTAATGAACTTTTAATATGGTCAAACCACACAGTGATTTTAGGTAATTATCCCTATTGTTAATCCCATTGAAGACATTGTATATGACTTGCTATTTTGGAAATCAAAAATGATCCTATCAGTTGTCATCTGATTTTGTTGTATTGTTATATAAATCAAATTGCCAATCAAATATTTTTTTGAGAATTGCATATTAAGTAGGGGTTGTGTGGTAGTGTGATACTTGGAGTCACAGACCAGATTCAAGTCCTAATTATAATACATGCTAGTTGCGTATCCATGGCCAAGTCACTTAACTTTCCGGAATTCCACAGGCAACTCTCTAAGACTTTTAATCTGCATCAGTAGAAATAATTTTTACACCAGGAATTCCTAATACCAATTCAATTTCAGGCTGGAGAGAAGAGGGATACAAGTAGGGTGTATTAAGTGAGGAAAAAATACAAATAGAAGTTAGAGAAGAGAGAGGTCATTTCCAGAACAATGAGGAAAATTTTGAAAGAGTGGTAACATTTCCCATTAGTCCTTGGAAAAAAAGAGTAGTGATGCCAGAATGTGCTATTTCAGGCAATATTCTCCACCAGGCTTCCTCAGGCTAGTGTAGTGGTTTAGGCTCAGGATTAGTATACAATAAGGAACTTTTCGAACATAAAGTGCAAAAGTAACTTTACTAGTTGCAAAGGATAAAAAGAATTCTTACAGTTCAAAAGATACTAATTCAGGTAAAAGTAGTTATTCACATTTACCCATGCAAACTGGCCACACTAGTTCAGAAAGCCCCAAGCTATGGTAGAAACCTCTGACACCAAATCCCCCATAAGTTGGATTTTCAATTTCTCTCTCTTCAAGTATCAAGAAAGTCAAATACCACTCTTCCTCCTCCCCCTTAAAGGACTAGCCCAACATACATGAGAACGGTATTCGTCCTTCACAGGCAGAGTGAATATCATGAAGGTCAGAAAATGAAAGGGATATTCAGGTAATAGTGGGCTGTCCATTTTGGTGCGTGTGAGATACATAAAAGAAAATAGTGAGAAATGAGGCTTCAAAAGTATAGAATCTTGAGAACTGGAAGTTACAAAGTTTATCTAATTCCATGTTTCACTCAGTGCAAGAATCCCCACTAACTAGTTTTATTTGCCTGGAAAAAAAAAAACAGTTGCTCTTAACAGTTGCTCTTGTCAGCAAGAAAAAGTGGTAGAATTTATGTTTCTCAGAAGAAGGGACTTTTTAGAAAACTTACAGCAAAAAAAGGGAAACCAAATATATTTACTGTGAGAAATAATCTGTTTTTTTCTTTAAACCAAGACATCCTTAAAGGTAGTCATCTAAACTTTACTTCAAAGGTTACAAAGAATTTATTCTAAGTTCTAAGACCTATACTTTATAAAGCAGACTATTTCTTTTGAGACAGATTTAATTGTTAACAGCATTATATTGAACCAAATTTTGCTGCCTTGTGACTTCCACTTGCTAGTACTTCGTAAGTCTATTCCCTCTTTCATGTGATAGGTCTTCATTTAACTGATGAAGACTAACATCACCCCACCCCCAGTCACCTCTTTTCAAGTCTAATCATCTTTAGTTCCTTCGACTGGTCCTTGTATAATATTGCTTCCAGACCTCTCGCTATTCTGGACACACACCTCCAAACAACCTGATTTGTCAGTGTCCTTTGAAAAATGTGATGACCACTGAAAAATACAGTAGTACTTTCAGCCTGAACACTAATCCCAATAATGGACCCTACGAAAGCATTAGAATTTTTGACCTATATCAGTATTGATTCATACCAACCTTGCACTCATAAAATTCCTATAAATTACTCCCATATAAAATTTTGAATGATCTAATGTCTACGTAAGTTTCCCTGATACAGTGATTATATAGTTGATATACTTTGAAGGATTCAATTTCCCAGAATCTAAGGGCTAGAAGGGGCCAGATAGGACATCTAGTCCAATTTGTACCCAACCAAGAATCCCTGATGTAAAATCCCCAAGTGTTGGTCCAGCATCTGCTTGAAGACCACTTTCTAGGGAAATCTGTTTGACTTTTGAACAGTTCTAATTATTAGGAAATTTTTCCTTACGTCAACCTGAATTTGCTTTTTCTCAACTTCCATGCTTTATTCCTAGTACTGCTCCCTGAACAAGTTGAATCTCACTTCCACAAAATAACCCTTCAGATACTCAAGAAAGCTATTTCATCTTACCTCTACTAAGTTCAAACTATTTATATGTAGGTCTTCAAAATTTCATTCTAGTCTGATTTTCCCTACAGGATTTTAGGTCATTCTTTCTCTGCATGCTTTAAAATCTGCCCCTCATCTTCCAACAGTCTAGCACGTAATCTAGTATGTATGTCAGAGTTGGGTTTCTAAATCCCAAATTCTAATAATCTTGATACTTCCTCTATATTTTAAAGGATGAAACTATCTAGACCAGTCACAAATTTATTAACTGTAATGGTTTTGGCAAAGAGAAAGCTCCCTGGGGCAGCTAGGTGACGCGGTGAGTAGAACACCAGCCCTGGAGTCAGGAGGACCTGAGTTCAAATGCGGCCTCAGACCCTTGACACACGTACTAGCTTGACCTTGGGCAAGTCACTTAACCCCTAATTGCCCTGCCAAAAAAAATGGAATAACCACTTTTACCTGTATTAGTATCTTTTGAATTGTAAGAATTCTTTTTATCCTTTGCAACTAGTAAAGTTACTTTTACATTTTATGTTCCAAGAGTCCTTATTTCAACTATCTTCCAGATAGTTGAAATTTCCCATCACTATAATAGCGTAGTTCCATACTAGATTTGTGATATATTTCCCAAACTCCTCATCTAATTATCCTCTTGTCCAAGAGATCTGTCTTATACCCACTACAAATTAAATTACATATAAAATACTTCACAGAACTTAAAGTGCTATATAAATTCTAGCTATTATCGTTATGACAATATCACTTCTTTCTGCATTACACATCCAAATTGACCCCACCAGATTCTTGTCCTTGGACAGCTGAATTTTCTTACATGAGTATGTATTCTTTTTGATCAACCACAAATATAATTCTCAATATACAAAGAACAGAAAAGAGGGCTGTAGATGAAACTGAATATGTTTGTTTTGAAATGTATGTTACATCTATAATTTTACAAAGTAGTACAAAATGTGCTGTTTGTGTCTTTTTTCTGGTATTTTTAATGCTTTATTGAGGCTCTTTTTCTCTTTTGCATCTCTGTATTTTTCAGTAAGTAAGTCATACTTACTAACAGCCGCTTCCCTAAAAACAACTTCATCCTTGTAACAAGTAAGTATTGGCAAGCAAAACAAATGAACCCAGTCACTTCTGAAAATGTATCTCATTTTGTACCTTTGTTCTGTCACCTTTCCGTCCAGAGGTGAGAAGAACGCTTCTATCATCTGTCTTTCGAAGTCATAACTGCTAACTGAGGAGATCAAAGATCTGAAGTCCTTCAAAGTTGTTTTTAATCTAAAATTTTTTATTTCAAATTTGAGGGTATTTGCATATTAAAGAAGAAAAGGAAAAGATGATTGTATAGGAAACTGTGAATCTCTACTATATATAGCTTGGGTTTTTTAAGTATAGGATACATTGAGCACATAAGTTCCAAAACTGTGCCTCTTGACCGTATTTCCTGATGAATCTTTCTCATCTATTCTTTGCATTTTTTTGTAAAGAGTATTTTATTTTTCCAATTAATGTAAAGACAGTTTTCAATGTTCATTTTTATAAGATTTTGAGTTCCAAATTTTTCTCTCATTCCCCAAGATACAGGTTTATACATATGCAGTCATGTTAAACATATCTCCACATCAGTCATGTTGAGAAAGAAGAACCAGAACAAAAGGGAAAAAAACAAAAAAAGTGAAAATAATATGCTTCAATCTTCAGTCAGATTCCATAGTTCTTTCTCTAGATATGAATAGCATTTTCCATCATATGTCTTTTGGAATTGTCTTGGATCATTGTATTGCTGAGAAGAGCTAAGTCTGTGATAGTTGATCATTGGGCAGTGTTGCTGTTACTGTGTGCAATATTCTCATGGTTCTGCCCACTTCATTCAGCATCAATTCATGTAAGTCTTCCCAGGTTTTTCTGAAATCTGCCCGCTCATCATTTCTCATAGCATAATAGTATTACATTCATATACCACAACTTGTTCAGCCATTCCCCAATTGATGGGCATTCCCTCACTTCCCAATTCTTTGCCACCACAAAAAGAGCTGCTGTAAATATTTTTGTACATATAAGTCCTTTCCCCTTTTTTATGATCTCTCCGAGATACAGACCTAGTAGTGGTATTGCTGGAATGAAGGGTCTATGCCCTTTGGGCATAGTTCCAAATTGCTCCTTGCGGTTGTTGGATCAATTCACACTTCTACCAACAATGAACTTTCCCACATCTTCTCCAACATTTATCATTTACCTTTTCTGTCACATCAGCCAATCTGATAGGTGTAAGGTGGTACCTCGGAGTTGTTTTAAGTTAATTGCACTTTTTAAATGCTTCGTTGATGCCTTTGGGGTGGGGGGATGACTATCTTCCTCCCTCTACTCTCCAAGTCTGCCACTAAAAGTTTTGTAAACCCGGCTTTGTAACTGTTAAACATAGTTGAGCCCAACATTCCACACATTAGCTATGTCTGAAGATGTTTGCCATTCTTCATCTCTATCACCTCTCTGTCAAGAGGTGGGAAGTATGTGTTGTTAACCAGTCCTGTGCAATGGTAATTGGTGAGACCTAAGTGTTTCAAAGTTATTTTTCTTTATAATGTTCTAGTCATGGCACAGAATTTTTACTTGTTCCACTCACTTTGCTCTGCAGCAGTTCATATCTTCTCCCAGCTTTTTCTGAATTTGTCCCTTTTATCCTTTCTTACGATGCAATTACATTCTATTATATACATATACCAAAGTTGGTTCAGCCATTCCTCAGTTGACAGGCACTCATTTTGTTTCCAATTCTTTGCTACAACAAAAAGTGCTACTATAAATAATTTTGTAAATAAAGTTCCTTTCCTCTGTGTTTGACCTCTTTGGGAGTGTATAGCTAATAATGGTATCACTGGGACAAAGGGTATATACAGGTTACTTTTGGAGTCCCAAAATGTTTTCCAGAGTGGTTGAAATAATTCACAGCTTCACCAACAATGCAAAAGTATTTCTGTCTTCCCATAGACACTCCAAACAATTGCCATTGTCATGAATTTGTCATTAACAGGTGGTGCTACTGCATTCCCTCCCTTTTAATCTACTCTGTTCCTCCTTTTCAATAAGGTGATACCCTTCTAGAGTCAAATTCTAGACCCAAATGCCATCCCATTAAGTCTATCATACCTACAAGGTCAAAGTTGCTTCCTTACATTAGAATCTCTGTTGCAGCTTGTTTATTGCCCATATTACATATCAGCATATAAGTGTCTGAGGCCATGGGTTTTATTGAAGAGCAATGTGATATAATGAAGCACTCGTTCTGGAGTCAAGAAGTCTAAAATAATTTTTATCTGTGCGATCATAGGCAAAGTACTTAATATTTCTGAGTGTTTGTTTCCTCAAGTGTAAATGGGGATGATGATACTTTCACTACCTACCTCACAGGGTTGTTGTGGGGAAAGCACTTTGTAAACCTGAAAAACATAAATGTGACTTATTGTTATCATCGTTGTTATTATTATAACTGCTGGCACCCTTAGATAGTGCCTCCCAGAGCCATCACCTTCTCTGTGGTGCCAGAGTTGGCAGGTATCTAGGTCAGGTTGTCTGGGGGTTTTGAATTGCTTTTCTGCTCTTCTGCAAGGAAGATTTACAAAAATCTAATTAAGAGGTCGTAATCCTCTTGGCTAGATTTGTAAGACTCTTGTTTTTACCAGCCCTTGGTAGAAACCATTCCATACTTTAAAAAGAGCCCATCATAAGATCATTGCTTCAGAGCAGCAGGGGATAAATATAGAGGAAGACCGTGTGAGACTCTCACCCTTAGTAGCGAGGTGACCTTCTAGGCAAATCACTTAACATCAGTTTCCTCATGTATAAAATGGAGAAAATAATACCCACCTCCCAAGGTTGTTTTATGATAACACGAGATAACATTTGAAAAGTGCTTCTCACAATGCATGGCCCATAGTAGACGCTTAATAAGTGTTTCCTTCCTTCCTATGTCCCAAGCACTGTGCTAAGTGCCAGGAATACAAATACAGAGGGGCTAGAAAAAGGGGACCCACCCAAGGCAGGTGGGGAAGTCCAGAGAGAGACTTGAGCCCGATGTGGTGAGCACGGCCGGGCTCCTCACTAATGGTGATCCAGAGAGGGAGTCACCAATCGAGAAGGTGAGGCTTCAGGACAGAGATTTTTTTTCAGCGTGAGAAGACAGTTACTTGGCAAGGAGGTTGAGAACTCTGGTGAGTCATTTGATCCCAAGGGTCATCTAATCCAACTCCCCCATTTAACAGATAAAAGTGAAAGCTCCCCAGGAAAGTGATACCCAAAGACATTAAGTTGTTGGCCTAAGATCAGTTGATTGACAGAGTTGGAATATGAAACTAGGTCACATAGTATTCTAAGTCTAATTGTTCAGTCATTTCAGTTGTGTCCAACTCTTTGGATCCCATCTGGGGTTTTCCTGGTATATATATTGGAGCAATTTGCCATTTCCTTTTCCAGCTCATTTTACACATGAAGAAACAGGCAAAGGTTAAGTGACTTGCCCAGGGTCACACAGCTAGTTAGTGTCTGAGGCCCGACTTAAACCTAAGCCTGCTTGATCCAAGCCCAGTGCTCTACCCACTGTGCCACCTAGTTGCCCCCAATCCTAACTTTTCTATATCCCCTAAACTTTTCTGTATTTAAAAGTCTGGTCCAGAAATACAAACCCATGGTTTCTGACAGGCAGACAAACTACCCTTAGCTTTAATGAGGGAAGTTTGTGTAGGAGGAGAATTTGAGCTAAAGAAGTTATTATTAAGTATTTTTAGAAGGTTTTAGAAATAGGAACAAGACCAGAGATTGAAATTGTGAAAGAGTTTGGGAGGACTTGAGAAATTTGAAGAACTTAAACTCTGGAGAGAAGAGCAAAAGGAGAAAAACTAGAGAAGAGTGTTGTAAGGTAAGGAAATGGGGGGCAGCTAGGTGGTGTAGTGAGTAGAGCACCAGCCCTGGAGTCAGGAGGACCTGAGTTCAAATCCAGCCTCAGACACTGTGTGACCTTGGGCAAGTCACTTAACCCCAATTGCCTTCCCCCCTCAAAAAAAAACCAAACAATAAAAAAGACAAGGAAATGGGTAGAGGGTTCTCAAGGTGCTAACAAGATGACAAGTAGGATGACAACTACAAAGCTGAGAACCCTGCCACAGTTCTGAGGGTTACTAACAAGATGATAAAGGACTGAGTGACATCGTAAGTTGAGTGAATAGGGTAGATGAGATGATACTTAACTATAAGGAAAAGTCAAAGTCGCTCTATTTTTATTTTGTTTTTTATTTTCTTTGCCAAGGAAAATGACCTTTTGACCAGAAAGTACAGAGCAGAACTAGCAGACAGGGAACTGATGGCCCAGATAAGCACGATTGTAAGAGAACACCTAATTGCCCTTGATTTCAAGTGACCAGCCCCAGATAAACTACCTTCTTTGATCCTGAACAAGCCTAGTGAATGTAGTTGCTGAGGCACTTAGGAATATTTCCAAGACCATGGAGAATGGGAGAGATACTATAAGGCTGAAAAAGGACAGATGGTGTCCTAGTTTTCAACAAAGGAAAGAAAAATGAGCCTAACTTTAATCTTGGCAAAATTCTAAGAAATCATTAGTGAACACCTAGAAAAGGAAGGAGTGATTACAAACAGCCAGTGGGGGTTTATCAAGAACACATCATGCCACACTAACCTTATTTCCTTTTTTTTAAAAGCATTATGAAACTAGTTTATGGAAGTGTTTCCTGATCTCTCTGATTAGTGTTCTTTCCCTCCTCATCATATTGTGCTGTATGTATACTTAACTATTCACATATTATAACCCTCAATAAGAATGTAAGCTCCTTAAGGACAGGGACTATCCTCTGTTTGGTCTCTGTGTCCCCAGTATGTAACACCTAACAAGGCATTCCTTGCACGTAGTAAGTAATGACTGGCTGGACTAGATCGGTAAATTAGGAGAATGCTACAGATAAAGCTTAACTAAATTTTAGTAAAACGTCCAATAAAATATGCCTTGCTACTTTGTAAGGTAGTTGATGAGACGTGGGCAAGAGAATAGAATATTTGGACCCAAAGAGTAGTCCTTGATGATTCCATGTCCCCTTGGAAGAAGATTTCTAGTGGAGCATCCCCAGGGATCTTTGCTGGGCCTCGTGCTGCTGAACGTTTTATCAATGATTACGTAAAGACATTGAGGCCGTGCTTACAAAGTTTGCACATCACACAGAAAGGAGCGTGTAGCTAACAACCGACTGCTAGATTATCTATTACTATTATCTACCTATCTATTATCTAAACATTAGATTACTATGGTCATTTACTACCTAACCTATTCCACTGATCCACCACTCTGTTTCTCAGCCAGTAGCAGATAGTTTTGATGATTGCTGCTTTATAATATAGTTTGAGATCTGACACAGGCCACTTTCCTTTGCAATTTTTTTTTCATTAATCTAGAACATTGAGCTGAATATACTAGGGTTAAAAAAATCTACAAGTCCAAACTGAGAAAATCATAATGCTCTGTCTAAAAAAGACCAGGAGTTTTAGTGAATAGCAAGCTCAGTGAGTCAATTGTGGGATAAGTGAGATTTTTTTCTTAAGTTAATGTGTTCTTGGGCTTTCCATGAGTTTCCATGAATAAGGAGATAGCGGTTCTGGATCTTGCTCTTGTCAAATCACATCTGGGGAATAATGAGTTCAATACTGTATTTTATAATTTAGAAACAACATTGATAAGCTGGAAAGTGTCCAAAGAATGATTCCCAGAATGTTAAAGGGTCTCATATTCACAACATCTGAGAATTGGTTGAATAAACTGATGATATTGGTTCTGGAGAAGACTCTGATAGGATATAATAGATCTTAAAATATTTGAAAAGTTGTCACATGGAAGAGGGATTGAGCTTTTACTGGTTGTCCCCAGAAAGCAGAACTAGGAAGAAAACACGCAAGCTTTGAAGAGATAAATTAAGATTGATGTAAAGAAAAACTTCCTATTACATCTCTCTAAGATGCTATGGACAGCCTTAGGAGGAGTGGATTCCCTCTTATTGAAGGTCTTCAAGCAAAGGCCAATTGACCACTTGTCAGATGTGTGGCAGAAAGGATTATTTTTTCGCATATGGGTTGGAGCAGGTGTCTACTGAAGAGTCTTCCCACTCTGAAATTCTATGATTCAGTGAATATGGCTAGAAGAAACAATTTTGCAGTAGCCTACATGGAGTCTGTGATGTTTACATTTCTTCTTCAACCAAGTGTATGTGCTCAAAAGGCATGCCAGCTTCCCTCTTGGATGAACAGATAAAAGAGAGAATCTTTACATCCAAATCCTTACATCTGTGAGGAAACTGGAGGGTATGACACTGAGAAGAAAGGGAAGGATGATTGAATACTTGAAGACAAGTAATATTTAACCACCAGGTGGCACTGCTAGCCACTAACTAAAATTCTAATTCCAATAAGAACCAAGCCATGAAAGTTTAACACTTACTCTGGTGGTTCCACACTTCACTTAACCCCAAAAGTAACTCCAAAGAAATGTCAGCTTCTCTTTGGTTCTATTCCCCTAGCCTCTCTCCCAGGGAAGACATTCACCTCATTAGTCTAAGGGGCATGGTTAGGATGGATTTAATCAGATTTAACTTCCAGAAATTGTTCAATTCTTCTCTCCAGAAAGAGACACGCTATCTTATAATTAAAAATGCCTATTAGTACCTCTTCCTTTTCCTTGCATCCTCCATGTACAATTGAGAATTCTCATCTTTATGTCTTTTTCGTGTAATGTATGTGTTTTGCCCCTTTCTCCCAGACTTGGGTCGGCTATCTTGTTGTATCCTCATTGTTCCGAAGGAGCACTATGAGGGGATGGAGTGTCTCTTTTCCTAATAGTATGAGATAGAACCTTCACAAGCCGTGTTCCCCCCATTATTTGGGGCCGGTTATTAATGTCCCAATTCGAAGTAACCACTTAACATCAGCTAGTTTTTACAAAAGGATACTTAATACAAATGTAGATATATCAAGAACAATCACATGTAGAGGCAGCTAGGTGGTACAGTGGCTAGAGTACTGGGCCTGGTCAGGAAGCTCCCTGAGTTCAAATCTGGCTTCAGACACTTACTAGCTATATTAACCCTGTTCGCCTCATCTGTAAAATGAACTGGAGAAGGAAATGGCAAAGCACTCCAGTATCTTTACCAAGAAAACCCCAAATGGAGTCATGAAGAGTGGAACATGACAAGAATTCATGTACTATAATTTGTCAAGCTATTCCCAGTTCTTTGCAAAAAAAAAAAAAATAGAGCTACAATGCATATTTTTATATATGTGTGTCCTGCCCCTCCTTCTTTGATCTCTTTGAGATGTAGACCTAGCAGTGACATGGCTATGTCAAAATGTATGCCTACATTAGTGACAAAACAGCCCATCTCTCATAACTCAGTTATGAGTTTCTCTACCTGAAATACAGAACCTGTTTTTACTTAAATGGCTATATTTTAGCAAAGAAAAATATTATTTTACCCCAAAAAATTAGTTTAATTATAACTTTTTGTGACTAAACAATAAGGGTTTGTTTTGGTTTTTTTTTTTTAATTTTCTAGCAAGCCTTTCCCCTGCCTTAAGAATTTCTATTTTCTAAAGGAACACACCCAAGGGCACAATACTGGCTTTACTAATCAAATAATGTCTTGATTTTTCTGAAAGAGAAGATAAAATATTTTATTTTTAACACAAAACATGGTAGCTATTTTTTTAAGTAGTTTGTTTTGAAAGATCAATATTGTGATATCAAAATGCTTCATGGTACTACTTGTGCTTTAAAAAGTACTGGATTTTAAAATTTTACTCTACCTATCTGTTTCTCTGTTTATATATTTTTATTTTTATATACTTATTCTTATACAATTACAAAAAATAAGAAGTTCCATGCCTTTTTTCCTTTCTGTACCACTTTATTTTTTTTACCTTCCCTTCTCTTTTCTCTCTTCAAAACCGGAATAGAATTAATCCATCCCCATAAGTCCAATTGACACAATATATTATCTTTTTAAGTTTCTCTTGACCACTGTGTTTGCATGACAATGATTCTACTCAGCTCTGCTCTTTTTATCAGCCTTTATCTAACTGCTCAAATAAATGTACCTTTCCAGATTTCTCTTGACTTGTATTTGTATTTCAGAGTTCTCTTTCAGCTCTGGTCTTTCTGTCAGAAATTCCTTAAAAATCTTCTATTCAATTAAAGATTCATTTTTCCCCCTTTAATGGGTAAATTGCTCTTGGTTCTGATGAGACTAGCTGAAGCCTTTCTGGAGCTAATGAGATTAGCTTTTACACTCGCCCTAAGCAAATGGGCTGGACAATGGAATCAAAACTCTGAGCTACTGCCCCTCCCCCCCCATATCCCTGATTACCTCATCTCCTTGCCCACAGGGCACACTTCCTCTATAAGAATTCCTAGCTTCTTCTGGCTAGTGGGCATATCCCTTAAAGGGCCATCTCCTTTAAGCTGCTGCTTCCATTAAATTATCCCAAATAAATGCCTTTACTTGATTTGGAGACCGCCTAAGTGAATTATTTTGAGACAACACCTCAACACCCACACCTACTGCCTCATCAGAGACCTATATCTTTTACTTTTTGAAATATTGGATTGCAAGATCTCCTCTCAGTTATAGTAGAAACTGGATAGTTTTCATTTATGATTTCTTGAAATATAGTGTCTGGACTTCCTGGTTCTAGTTCCCCCTACTCTCCCTTCCACCCAAAACAAGTGGTTGATGTAGCTCAAACAAGGTGATGACTAACCAGATCTGAGAAGGCCATGTGCTCTGCTAGTCTTGGGGCTTTTACATCTCCATGGGACTGCCAGGTGCTATATCACCAGTGGAAAGCCTCCTGCTGTGCTTGAAACCAAGAAACTTACTCTCTAATTATGTGTATGGCAAAGCCAACTAGTCAACTGCAAACCTTAATTCCCACACAGCATAAAATTCTTCTCTCTCTCCTTTGTAATGTGTATAGGCTTGGCTATAACCACATTCTACTTTGTAAAAGACCACCCCACCACCTCAATCATCTTTAGAAACACTAGTCTCAGGGGGATGGGAGGGGAATGGGGTGACAGAGGGGAGGACAGACTGGGGAACAGGGCAACCAGAGTGTACGCCATCTTGGAGTGGGGGGTGGGGTGGAAATGGGGAGAAAACTCAAACGCCTGTGAAAATCAATGCTGAAAACTAAACATATTAAAAAAAATACTAGTCTCAGATCTCTAATCGAAGTTAAAACATTATGTAACAAATTAGTTGCTGGGAAGAACATATTAAGCAAAATTTTAGCAAACAGACTACAAATCTTATCACTAGAACTACTGATAGTGCTACCCATTTACCCAAGGCTCCAAGCAATCTTATTATCAGAGATGATCTACTCTTCATCCTGGATCCTGGGAAAATTACTGATTAAACTCCCTCCACAATCTCCTTTCCTGCTCAGATTCCCTAATCAGTGGCTTTACCTCTGTGTTATTGTTGTCAACTTGTGTCCAACTCTTCATGATCCTGTGGTCCATGGGATTTTCTTGGCAAAGATACTGGTTTGCTATTTCCTTCTCCAGGGCATTAAGGCAAACAGAAGTTAAATGACTTACCTAGGGTCACATGGCTAGTACGTGTCTGAGACCAGATTTGAACAGTCTTCCTGACTCCAGGCCCAGCACGCTATCCACTGAACCATCTAGCCACCTAGCTAGCTTTGTGTAGTCAGGAGCAAGAATACTCCCACCATAACCACCCTCCGTTTAGGTGAACTTGATTTGACCAAACTATCCAACTGGGAGAGAAATTATAAAATTTAGTTGTTACATACTAGATAATGTGAGAAACTATCTTTCCTGCCTGGGATACCACCAGGGCCAATCCCATGACTCCTACTAGCCTATCAGAGACAACAGTGAATTGTTTGGCCAAGGAAAGTCACCTTCTTGAAAGGAGTGAGCTTCTAGGGAAACTCCACCCACAAAATAGGGGGAATAAGTTGGACAAGTATGCTTAATAGTTCTGCTGGCTCAGTAGATAACTGAGTCTGTCTAGCACTTCACTTTCTATGCCCACACTTTCAATGAACACTTCATTGTCCTTAATAACCTGAAAAGTAGAAATGTATTTCTCAAGCCCTTTAGCTTTCTCTTCTAGCTGTTACATGGTACTGACAAAAATATAAAAATAGTACTATCTCTGAAGATCACAGTTTCCTATCCCCCCTTTATTTAGTTTAATCAAGTTCCGCAGTCCATTCTCATCTTTTTTGTTGTCTCTCTTGTTTAACCCTAGGGATTTACTGTGGAAAACTGCTTATTTGTAAGACATGAGCCTTGAGGCACAATTATAATAAGTTTTTCCACCCCAATTTGCTTTGACTTTATCATTCATTTCCAGATAATTTCTTCTAATTTCCTGGATGCCCATTCTCTGAATTTATCCATATCAATTTCATATTGTTAGCCTTGGCCAATTGGAAGAACAGAAAGTCATTTATGATCTTTATTGAATCCTGCTTATGGCATATACTCTTTTGGGTATTCTTTCCAACTTTGCATCTTTAAAGATATGATAAACATGAATTCTATGATCTCATCCAAGTTATAGGATCATAGGAGGTAGAGCTAAACACGATCTTAAAAACCATATAGTCCAGTCCCCTAATTTTACAGATGAGGAAATTGAGAGTTAATTAAATGGCTTTCCAAAGGATAAAGCCATTGATTAAAAATATTTAAAAATATAAGGCTCTGCCAAATGCCAGTGAATTAAATCAACGTTAATATGTTAGTCATTATTTTGGGGGCACCACCATCCAGCTAGCAAAGTGCAAATCCACAAAATCTTTGCAATCCATCATCTGTTATATGTTTCTGTTTTATCCTACAGGGAGTATGTCAACCTGATGAGCCCTTTAGGGTGATTTTGTTTTTTATCTATAAATGTCATAGACATGCCCCTTAGCACCTTCTAAAGGTTGAGTTTCAGTGACTGAAAATGTCCCCAAAATGAATTTTTAAGTGCTTGTTGATATAGAAAGACTCTTGTGAGAAGGGTCACACCTCTTGCCTGGGCAGTAAATTTGAGATGGCATTTTCAGATCCTCCCCAAAAGGGACTACCACCCTTCCCTTCCTTTTCCTTTCTTCTGGAGTAATCCTGGGAGCTCATCAAAACTAAAAGCAGAATCATTAAGGACTGCCTTAGGGAAAAGGCATATAGGGGTTGTATGTGTTCACTCAGATGTCCTGAGAGGATATAAATGTATTATGGCTGTCTCAACATGTCTCATAGGGAGGCAAGAATAAACATCTCTAGTGTTTCTTCCTCCAAATGAGACTTGGGCTAAAATTATATTTATCTGCTGCCTTAACTATGATTAGTCTAGGGGAAGTAATTCTTAGATTTAGGCTAAACTGTTGATCGTTATTCTTTAATGGGGAAAGGAGGCCCCCAAGCTCTATATCCAAGGTTTGACCCCTTTCCTACCAGGAGTAAGTTCCATAATGAACACACATAGGAAATAATGAAGAAATCCATTTATCCAAGTTGATAACAACAGAAATCAGAGAAAACATACATAAGAGAATATATACCAGACAATACAAAGTAAAGGAGCTCTCCTAGTGAGAGAGAGGAAGTGAGATAACTTACCGAGAGTAAAAGAGAGAGAGAGAGAGAGAGAGAGAGAGAGAGAGAGAGAGAGAGAGAAATAGAAATTCATTCCTAGGTCTCACCCAAGGGGGAAGTTCTCTGAAGTTTGTAATGTAGCAAACGGGGAATGGGAATATATATGATCATTCTATATGTTGGCTTCTGCAAAAGACTTTCTCTCCCTTCAGCAATCTGAAGAGAAGTTGGAATGTGCATCTTCATTAGTTGGAAACCAGAAGAATGCAGGATCTCTCCTCTCTCCCACTCTCGCCAACTCTGGTCCACCCCTCAAGCAAATATGGGGCAGTGATCTCCACCAGTGAGAAGAGAGCCTCATAAAATTGTTCCTTTGACATTCTAGACCCCAATCTTGTATCATTAGAAGGGCATTCCTGGGCAATGCAGTCCTGAAATCTAACATTCTAACAAAAATTGGGGATTTCCTGGGCAGTAACAGTCTTGGGATTGCTTATTAGGTAACCCTAAGTTCAAGAATATGAGAATCCAGGTATACATATGGAGGGATAAGGAATTTCTTAGACAGTTTGTCTCTGAGAGAGAAAATAGACTCACATACATGGCAATTAGTGCCAAAAACAACAATGAGCTAAAAACCACATGAGGGGGCAAGGGCTCTGTAGTTTGTGCTCTGCTATTATTGTGAATTATTTGGATAATATAGGTTTTATGGGAGGTAGGTTGCCTGTCTAGCAGTCCCAAATACATTTCACTTTCAAGGTGAGGCCAAGCTCTCAGAGCAGTGCCTGGAGACTAATTGCCTATGTGGATCTCTGTGGGGTGAAAGTGAAGCTCATTATATGTTGCAGTGTTGACTGTCTGACACCCCAAGTTCATTTTGTCTCTGAGGGCACTCCAAAACACAATGTGGCACTATGAGTTGCAGAAATGCATATTTTTTTCCATTTTTTTTTTGTCATGTCTGACTCTCCTAGATCCCATTTAGGGTTTTCTTGGCAGAGATACTGGAGTGGTTTGCCATTTCCTTCTCCAGCTCTTTTTACAGATGAGGAACTGAGGTAAACAGGGTTAAGCGACTTGTTCAGGGTCACACAGCTAGTGTCTGATGCCAGACTTGAACTCATGAAGATGAGTCTTCCTGATTTGAGGCCCAGCACTTTACCCACTGTGCTACCTAGCTGCCAGAAATGCACATACCTCTGTGTAAAATAGAACTCCCCAGACTTTCAGAGGCCTACACCTCTAGCAATTTAAAATTCATTTTCCTTCTGAAGGGGGTACAAACCATATGCATCCAGAATACTTTGTGACTCTGTGGAAAGTGAGTAGCATAGAAATATGCTACTATGAGACTTTTATGTTTTTTGCTACATGGTTTACGGGGTAACATGAGTCATTTTATGTTTTTTGGGTAGAATAAAAGTTATCCTGTAGCTAACATATGCATCGTTATCTCAAATTCTTATATGGAACCTGGGGTCTGTGGTGAGTAAAAATATAACAAAGGTAAACTGAGACAAGTTTTCCAGGCAAGATAACAGTTTATTAACAATGACCTGTCTAAGTGTTAATAAGATGTGTAGAATTGTTCCCCCTCAGGTCAGGGACCCTGATGGGAATGGAAAGATCATATTTTTGAGACCCCAAAGGAAGAGGGTCCAGTAGTAGAAAAGCCTTATGATTAGCTGCATCTGAAGAAAGTAGGCTGGCCTTCAGGTATAGCTGATTATGCCCCTCTCTGACAATTAAGGAATGCTAATTGCTGTATGAGACTCAGCTGCCTCTAGTAATCTTGGCTAGAAAAACAGAACCATGCCAGTCAGGATCGCCACAACTCTTAGCCTTCTGCTTGGAGACTGTCAACCTTAACTTTGACAGGCAAAGCAAGGACAGGAGAGCCAATCCCTGGAGAGAGACTCAGTTCAAGCTGGCTGGGTCTTCCGCTAATAAGTAAACAGAAGAAAAGGTGCCACTTCAAATTGGTTAGCCAGCGTCCAGGGCTAGGAGTGATCACATTCCTCAATTGTGCCTGGAAAGGTCTCATTTTGAGCTAGGCTGAGAAATGGGGTTTGACAAGATGGGGAATAGGATGGGTTACAGAGCAATACTGGTTATTAAATGATATTAATTTTTCTCAGATCCCTTTTAGTTAAATATGTAGAGATCTAGACATGACCTATGCGGTCTTTTAGGGTCATCCCCAAGATCAAACCTAATCCATGTAACCCCGGAACTTGTAAGTGCACTGACCCACAAGAATATCATCTGAGACTGTGAAATCTAGATATACCATATCTACTACCCCCACCAGAAACTGGATCCTCTCAGTTGATACAGGTAAGTTTTTTACTTTCTCTAGATGCAAACAAGGCAATGATAACAGTTCTTAGTCTTCCTTACTTTGCTACCCTCTCCCCCCATCCCCCACCCCGTCATGCCTACTTTATGTGTTATCTTCCCCTAAACTATCTGGTTTCCCTTTATAATTACCATCTGGTGCATGGACAGAGTACCTTGGACAGCTTTTCTCCACGTGGCTAAGATGAGGAGCTTGCTTCCTAGCAAAGCACAATGACAATGTAAGGGAAGGTCTTAGACACATTGTGAAACTTAAACATTCTATGATTAGCTCTGGTCAGTTAATCACTTGATGAATAGGAAGCTGTTTGGCTATGGAAGCATCCAAAAGGTTTTAGTTAACATAAATCATGTCTCTCTTACTCAGTCCCTTTGACTTTTCTGTTTATAGTTGTAACAACAATGTTGCTAGCAGCTGCTGTAGGTGTGAAAGACCCAATAAGACCAGCAACAAGAGGACACAGAAGGGCTGCTAGCACATATTCTTTGATCTGCTTTTCTAAGGAAAGCAACTTTAAGGGGTTAACAATCTCACTTTAATCAAACATACATATATCATTCACCTAATTCAAGGGGAAAAGCAGCACCTTGAATTTCAGAGCAAATACAAACAGAAATTACAGAGACAATATAAACAGATCAACATTTCTGTCTAACCAAATATCTAACTATATATAGTTATAATCTAACTATACATAGTTACCAGAGAAGCACCAGCATCTGGGTTTTCCAAAGTTTGAGGCTTTTAACAACAGCTACCCAGAGTCTTGTCTGGTCAAATCACACAACACTCTTCCAGTGAGTGAGAGCCCCCCAAAAATGCTAACCTATGAGTTAACATACCCTTCCTAGGGCCTGAAGACTTCACACCTAATCAGCAAAAGGGTGTGGTCCAGGGGCTTTGCACCTAGTAAGACTTAATCAAAGGTATTTGATTACTTCAGTGCTCCAAAAGGGAAAACAGTAAAAAAAAAAAAAAATCCCACCCTGATTACCATTATAATAGTGGGACTCTACTCAGAACTTACAGTGAGACACAATGTGGTAAGGGGAGAAGCTTTAGTCCTGCATCCCATTGAGACCATGTGGTCCTTAGAAATGGACA
Organism: Phalanger gymnotis; assembly: GCA_028646595.1. Classification (NCBI taxonomy): domain Eukaryota; kingdom Metazoa; phylum Chordata; class Mammalia; order Diprotodontia; family Phalangeridae; genus Phalanger; species Phalanger gymnotis. The sequence goes on along the minus strand of JAQQSZ010000048.1, from coordinate 18,647 downwards.
TTGGGGAGGATTCTGGGAAGATGGCCGAGTAGGTCAGAAAATTCCAAGTTCTCAAGATTTTTCCCCCATAAAAGAGTTAAAATAGCACCTTAGGGCAAACAAAGTGTGAATGGAGACAAAGAAGAATAGGGGCACAACCAGGATCTTCCTGGGACAGTTTGAGAAGATTTCAAGAAAAATCCCAGGACCAAGTTTGGTCACTGAGGAGTAAATACTTCCAGGCTAGGTTCCCTTTTAACAACAAGCAGGCAAGCCATTTAAACAACTAGTAGCAAGCCCTGGGGGTTGATTGGTTTGAGAGGCTGCATCAGCCCCAGCCACTGGAACTTTGCACCCCAGGATAGTGAGGCAAGTCATGTGTTTGAGCTCAGGAAGATGGAGAGAACCTCTGCTGATGAAGAATGCCAGACCCAGCTGTGCTGCAAAGAGCACTGGGGGCAAGAAGGAACCAGCACAGGTCTGGTGAGTGCAGAAGCAGTGGGGCAGAAAGCCCCTGGCTGTGGGCACTTACAGGAGGTTGGAGGTTTGGCTTTAGTTCTAGGCAAGAGGGGAGAACTGAAGATCTGGGGCAAGAGGCACAATTTCCCATACCCCAGGGCTAGAGGTGATTGCAAAAATCAAGTTATTACCACAAAAAATATACAAGCAAAGGAGAAAGAATCCAACCATAGCCACCTATTACAGGAATAGAGATGACTGGGGTTTATCTTCAGAGGAGGATATTGAAATAAAGAAACCCCAAAGAGTAATGTCAAATGGTCACCTGCCTAAAAAGAATTTATAGAAGATCTTATAAAGACTTTAAAAATCAAATGAAAGAGATGGAGAAAAGACTGAAAAAAATAATCCAAGAAAAACAAGAAGGTTATGAAAGGAAAGCCAAAGAGATCCAGAATCACAAGGAGGAAAATGACACCTTGAAAATTAGAATTGGACAAAGCAAAGCTACTGAAATTATAAGAGATTAAGAAATAATTAAACAAAACATGAATAATGAAAAAAGAGAAGAGAAAGTAAAACATAAGAAAAATAACAGATTTGGAGAATAGATCAAGAAGAGAAAATATAAAAATAATTAGACTAACTGAAAATTATCAAAAAAAGAATCATGGCACAAGAATATAAGAAATAACTAAGGAAAATTGTCCTGACACATTAGAACAAGGCAGGGACTTAAAAGAGATCCTATGAGGAAAACTCACAGGAATATCATAGCCAAATTCTGAAACTCCCAGCTCAAGGATAAAATATTGAAAGCATCAAGATTAGGACAATTCAAATATGATGGTGCCACAATTAGAATTACAAAAGACCTAGCAGCAGAGACCTTAAAGTGCCATAGGTCTTGGAACACAATATATGGAAGAGCCAAAGACCTGGGGCTCCAGCTGAAAATATCATATCCTGCAAATTATCTTGAATGAAAAGAAAGTGGACATTTGACAAACCCTCAGACTTTCAAAATTTTCTTTAAAAAATCCTCAACTTAATAGAGGATTTGACATACAAGAACCAAGAAAAACATAAGGTACATACCAAAGACCGACTATAAGGGATTCATAAGGGTAGACTGTTTACTTTTATATAACATATTTGGTAAAAGATTCTTATTAATAATTGGCGAGCTCATAAGAAAGAAGGGGGTAAACCTGACTATGATAGGAATTTTAAAAAGTAAAACCATTTAGAAACAGCTAAAAAGAGTAACTTTTATACAAAAGAGGTGCAAAAGGAAGAAAGGATACAGAGGGTTTAGATGAGGGAGGAGGGCTGGTTGTCTGACAACCTACTTTCGTCAAGAATGAGTTTAAGAGGGAACAATACATATATTTAGAAGAGTATAAAAATTTTTAATTTAGAAGAAATAAAATGGTAGGGTATAGAGAGGGGGGAGAGGACAAGGGAGGGATTTTTAGAGGGGAGAATAAGGGAATAGGTAAAAGGGGGGTATAGAAGAGTGTTTAGATTTATGGGAATGGGAGGACAGAGGAGGGATCTTTGGAGGGGGGTAGGCAAGTAATAGGAGGGCAAAGTAGTCAGTCAAGTAAAGTAGAAAAATCAGGAGCCATGGGAAACAAGAGAAATGCACAAATATAAAAACAAAGATTAGGAGTAGAGTATGTTTGGGAAAGTATATGTCTATATATGTGTATGCATATATCTATAGCTATAGAGAAACACACATAAACTTTATTTTAGCCTTTAGGGGCGGGGGTGGGGGAGGGGGGGAAAGAACAAAGTTAAAAAGTGCCCAGCAGAGAACAAGATTTTCTTGAAATGAAAATCTATTATTGGGACAGATGGAACAATGAGTAGAGCACTGGCCCTGGAGTCAGGAGGACTTGATTTCAAATTAGGCCTCAGACACTTGACACATTTACTAGCTGTGTGACCTTAGGCAAGTCACTTAACCTCAGTTGCCTTCCCTTCTCTCCTCCAAAAAAACAAAACAAAACAAAAAAAAAAAAGAAAATCTATTGTTATCTATTTTGAATCATCTCTTACATTTTGCTATGCACACAATGCTTCTTTTCTTTCTTTGTATGTAAGTTTCAATATTTAAGTTTATGATATGTTTTATTTCTCTTCTCTCTTCTATATTTGTGTTCTGGCCCTTGAGTCTAAAATAAAATTAATTTTTTTAAAAATGACAATAAATACAAAGTAAAGAAACAAACAAACAAAAAGAAATGGGCATTGATCCTTGACTTTTGTGTTTATTCTTTGCCATTTTAGGTGAAGGGAGTAGAGTGTCTGACATTGTGAGTTTTGATGGGTCAGCAAAGAAAGCAGTGGTAATCTGGGAATAAAAATCCTAGTCAGATTTTGTAGACAGCCCAGAATCAATGGCCCAAGGATCAAGGATCAAAAAGCAATCTTTGGGAGTGACCTTCTCAACTCTGGTCAGCTGAGACTGAGACAAGGACTTATTCAGCAGTCATGCTGCATCTAGACATGAACTCTGTGGGACTAACACTATATAGGAACTGAGCTAAGTTTTGAGTCTAAATCTTGCCCACTCCCCCAGTTGAGGTAGTAAAGGGGAAAGGATTCCCCCAAAGTGTAAGTTTCAGAGAGCTTAAGGTCATTAATAGGACTCTGCATTTTACTAAAGGTAGTCTAGCCTGCTTCCTCCTTTTCAACTCTAGGCCCACTTTCCTGTCAGTTTGCAATGTTTGTCTAGGAGATGGATGAGGTTTGTTGGTTGTCATAATAGTAGTGTATCATAACCTAAACTAGTGATCTCCAAACTTTTTTGATCCCTCACCTATGTTATGGTAATTAGGGTGTGACCTTTTTTTGCTGTTCTTTTCTTTTGGAATGCTAAGGCAATCAAGTACCTTTGGTGAGTCTTGCCTTTCAAATGTAATGGCAAGCAAAGTAGGCCTTTTTGCTGTTTTTTGTTTGAGTGCTTCTCAGTACAGAGGAAATCAAGTGCCCCAGGGCCCTGAGACTTGTATATAAGATCTGAGGTTGGCATTTTGTTTTGGGAGCACACTCATTGAAAAGAGCGTTGTTGAGGAGACTCTGGGTAGTCCCCTGCCCCTGCTTTGAAAACCCATATTGTGGTGCTTTTCTCTCTGGTAACCATGCATGTGTTGCTATGATCAGACAAAGGCCTGTTTGTTGATTTTTTAATATTTTCTGCTTGTAATTTCTGTTTGTATTTGCTCTGAAGTTCAGGGTGCTGCTTTTCCCCCTGAACTAAGTGAATGATATATGTATGTGTGATTAAAGTGAGATTGTTAACCCCTTAAGGTTTCTTTCCTTAGAAAAGCAGATCAAAGGACCTGTGCTAACAGCCCTTCTGTGTGTTCTTGTTGGTCTTTCACCCCCACAACAACTGCTAGAATCGTTGTTGTTACACCTTATAAATAAAAATTTGAGGGGCATGTACCCATCATATATGTATATATATATTTCTAAATTATATAATGTACTATCTTATTAATAATTATATGCTATAATTATATTATAATACATACAAAGGAGAAATGTTTCAAAGGATGAAATAAATTCAAAACGATATTTGATTCTGGAGTCAATACAGAGCCCCTGGAGTTTGCCAATCAGTAAAAATCCACCTTCTTGCTCTCTCCTCCCCCAAGCCTTGTACAACCAAGAACAGAGAACAAAAGAAAAACAAAACTGGTATAAACTTATATAGTCAAGCAAAAAAAAAATTAAAATTGGCCTTGTCCAAAAAAATTTGCATCTTTCTCCACTCTGATGTTCTTCACTTCTCTATCAAGAAGTGGGTAACATGTTTCATGGTCAGTTCTCAGGAATAGTGGTTGGTCATCACACTGATAAGAGTTCCTAATTTTTTCAAAGCTTTTTGTCTTCATCATAGTATTGTTGTCGTTGTTGTATAAATTGTTCTCCTGGTTCTATTCACCTCACTCTGCATCATTTCATACAAGTCTTCCCAGATTTTTCTGAAATCATCTCCTTTATCACTTCTTACATCATAATAATATTTCATCACAGTTCTATACGATAGCTTGTTCATCCATTCCCCAATTTATGGACATCCCCTCATATATCCATTCTTTACCACCTCAAAAAGAGCAATAAATATTTCTGTACATCATTAAACATTTGTTTTGCTTGGGATTAATCTCTCCCTTAATCTATCCTCCCTCTTAATTTCCTCCTTTCCTTCTTCTCTTTCCCTCATACCTCCCAGTTGAGTGAAATGTATTTCTGTACTTAACAATCTGTGTGTGTGTGTGTGTGTGTGTATTCCTCCCTCCTTTGACCAATTCAGACAAGAAGAAGTTTGAAGTGTCAGCTTCTTTCCTTACGCCCTTCTTCTAGTTTGTACAGACATCTACTTGCACACCGTTTATGTGAGATCATTTTCCCTAACCTTCCTTTTCCTTCACCACCTCCCAACCAGAGGGCATTCTTTTTCTCCTCTCTTTCCATTCTTCTCTTAAAGATCATAGAGTTATAACAGAACCACTCCCAGGTATTGCCTAATTAGGCTCCCTCTAGGACTCCTGATTATGATAGTGTTCAGAAGTAGCATCTCCCCATATCTGAATTTAAGCAATTTATCCTTGTTGAGTCCCTATCGCCGATCATTCATTTTTACTTTTTTATGGTTCTCAACTCCTGTGTTTGAGCTTCAAAGTTTCTCTGCAGCTCTGGTCTTTTCATCTGGAATGCTTAGAAGTTCTCTATTTCTTTAAAGAGCCGTTTCCCTCTGTAGCATTATGGTCAGTTTTCCTGGTAAGTCAGTTTTGGCTGTAAGCCCATATCATTTGCCTTGTTGAATTTTGTATTCCAAGTTCCTTGCTCCTCCATAGCTGCTAAATTGTGTGGTATCCTGACTGTGGTTCCTTGGTACTTGAACTCTTTTTCTCTTATTGCTTGAGGTATTTTTTCTTTGAACTGGAAGCTCTGGATATTGGCTATGATGTTCCTGGGAGTTTTCATTTTGAGCTTCTTTCAGGAGGTGACTGGTGGATTATTTCTATTTCCACTTTGCCCTTAGTCTTTATATGCCCCAGCCCATGTGGGTTCAGCCAAGGGACAAAAATCTCATTAATTTTATTCAGTTAGCTAGTCAACAAGCATTTATCGTTTACTACAAGTCAAGGATGGTGCTTCATGCTGGGAATATAAATAAAAGCCAAAATTAAATTTGAGTTCCTGCCCCTCAAGGGGCTTACATTCTAATGAAGGAAGATAACACATAAAAGGAAACTGAAAAGCCTGGGTAGAGATGGTGGGAGGAGGGAGGGCAAAGAATGTTGTATTGAGGGGAAGGAAGGGAAAAGTTATCTGTATAAGGGCATGGTAGGCAAAGTCTGAATTGTCAAAAATGGAGTCTGGAAAGAAATGAAGACATGCTGACTTGAAAATTTTCCTTAAAATAGGGATTCTGGGAGAAACTGACCAATCAGAGTTGAGGAGTTCAGGGTACACCCCAAGAATGTTGAGGTGCCAGCTGAAATGACAAGGAATAGATAGGTGGGTCCTAGTGTCTGAAGGAATTCATTCAGTCTCTAACTTAAAGAAAGGCATTTATTGGGGTGACAAACCCAAGTGGGCCTGCTCCCTATGAGGCAGAGCCCCAATGGCATAAGCCCCTAAGGGAGGCAGAGCGATTATTGAGGTTAGGTGTCTTGTCTATATACAGCTCCAAGGGATAGGGGAAAGGGGAGGAGGGGCAGGCAAAGCTCTGGAAAGCCTGGAATATCAGGTAATTCTGAGGTGCCTTTGTCATACAGATAAGCAAGGAGAATAGGGAAGGGGGAAGGGGAGAGTTGTTCTGGAATGTCAGGTAAGGGGGTGCTTTGTGAAAGCACACAGTTAAGTCCACAGTGGGGGGCTTCAATGCATAGTCTTCTTTGATCACTGTTTCTGGCTGGTCATCCTAGATCTTATCTCTTATCTCACGTCCTACAGCCTGCTTGCTCAACCACTCCATCTACCTCATCAAGAGTAAAGGGCTTCAGGGATGGCATGGATTTCTAATGTAAGAAAGCCAAGGAGGAAGTGAATTTTCAGAGAAAGAAGGCTGCTCTGTCATAGCAGAAAAAGATTCTAAATTTTTCCTTTTTTAGCTTAAGGAATTTAGCAATTTTCTTTTACACTTTTAGTTTCTTTGTGCTCTGACTAGCTCCTTGTTACTTACAATATTAATTCATTCATCATCATGCCAACCCTATGAGATCCCACATGAAGCAGATCTTCTACCACTCTAATGGACAATGGTCCAATAAGCTTAACTTCTTTTTACCAAAAGACCAGAAAAATGATCCAAATGTATGACATTCAATATTGAGAGCATTCAGATATTTTAAGTGGGGTTGGCATGCTGCTTCCTGCAGTGCTCCTGGAAAACATCCCTAAGTCTTAATAGCATCCCTGAGGGACTCATGAGACATTGAATTGTCCCAGGTGAATGTGTAAGAAGAATAGGAAGAATGAAAGAAGCAGAGTCATCAAGGTATTGACAGAATTTCTCCACACACACTATTATTGTCTTTCCTTGAGAGGATCAGCTCACCCTTGGTAGATCATAGGCCTAAATGTCAAATGACCTGGCTAGCAGTAAAAAAAAAAACATAACCTAGGTAACTAAACCTGGAGATAGTACTTCTTGGTCAAAATTCTACCCAACATCACAAAGATGGAATTAAAAGAGAAGTGACCCAGGAAAATTATCCGAGTTCGTTGTTATATGATTTGAGTCTTATCTGACCCTTCTTGACCCCATTTGGGGTTTTCTTGGCAAAGATACTAGAGTACTTTGTCATCTCCTTCTCCATCTCATTTTACAGATGAGAAACCGAGGCAAACAGAGTTAAATGACTTGCCCATGGTCACACAGCTATATGTATAAGTATATGAGGCCACATTTGAACTCAGGTCCAACTGGCTCCAAGGCTAGCATTCTAACCACTTCACCACCTAACTGCCCACTATGTGCAAGTCTGCAAAATCTGGCAAAGAGTACTGCCAACATTTAACCTCTTACCCCTAAATATTACAACTTGCCCCTTGAAGAGTATGGGAAACAGTGAGAAGAATTTTGTTTCCACAGAGTTGAAAGTATCTCCCCTCTCCCCGGCCCCTCCCCAACTTTAGCAGAATGTAAGTCAGGTGACTGGTTCTAATCAGAGCTGTGATCCAGGGGGCTTGCATACTCTCCCCTTCCCCCTTTCTTATTCTCCTTGTTTATCTGTAAAAGGTTAGAGGCTTATACACATGTTTAAGGAACTGTTTGAGGGAGGCATGACTTGGGCAGTTCAGGGGGTTGCATCTGGCCAATGAAGAGCCACATGGGAGATTTGAATTGGCAATCAATAAAAGGACTAGCATTTGTCTGAGTCCTTGTACTCTCCTGTACTCTGTTCAGGGGACGTACCCATTTATTCAGAAGGAATAAATGTAAGATATAATTAGAACCTTCCTGGCCTTCCAGCGAGTATTGTTTATTCCTAGACTAAGTATGTTTCTAACAATTGGGGGCTTTCCAGGATTTGAAAACATCTTGAGCAAAAAGTGCTGGAGGATGAGAAAGACACGTCCCATTAATTTTAGATGGTTCTCATGCTTCCACACTTTTGCTGGCAGACTGTTAGGAATCTCAGGACCAGATTAATTAATATGCCCAGGAAGGAAGAAAGAGTGAATTCTCCTGAGAAGGAAAAAGGAGTAGATTCTCCTGACACAAGTATTCTCCCAGATAGCCCTTTAGGAGAGTAGAATGGGGAATAAAGTAAGGCCCCAGAAGGAGTGGATTCTCCTGGAAAAAAAAAAAGGAGTGGATTCTCCTGGAAAGGGGTGAGTTCCCCTGGGAAGAAAAAAAAAGAGAGAGAAAGAGAAGGTTCCCCTAAAGACCATTAAAAGGATTATTTCTCTGATCAGTTTTGAGGCTTATATTAGGTCTAACTTGGAACCTCAAATGAACATTAGGGTGTGGGACCTAGGAAGGAGGATTTAAAGTACTGCAGCATGTTATAGTTGCTGGGGCAGGGGAAGAGATCTTGAAGGGGTCTCTGGTGTGTGGGACAGTGACCCTTCCCCAAATTAAATTCAGAGGCTTCTCAAGGTAAAACGTAGAAAGGAATTTTATTGCTTTCTCATGAGAAAGGACACCACCCAAGCAGGGTGTTCTAATTATGTTTTACATTTATTCAGTCTGAATAAATGGGCACTTCCCCTGAAGAGAGGACAGGAGAGTACAAAGGACTCAGATGGACACCAGTCCTTTTATTGACTTTCCCTTCAATTCTCCCTCCAGGCACTTCATTGACCAGATACAACCCCCTGACTGTCTACATCATGCTGTCCTCAAATGACTCTTTTAATCATGCATACAAGCCTCTGACCTTTCACCCAACTTACCTGAGACCTGGTTTCTGTTAGATCAGAGCTCTGATTGGAAGTAGTTCCAATCAGTCACCTGACTTACATTCTGCTAAAGCTGGGGTGGGGGAAGGGGAGAAGGACATCTTCAACTTTGTGGAAACAAAACTCTTCTTCCCATCTCTTATACTGGGAAGGATAGCCTTTAGAAATTGACTTAAAAAAGTTAGAGTAAATTATAACTCTGAGTTTTCTTTTGACCAGTCTGAATTAGAATTCTAAATTGGTTTCCAAATTGGTTTTTTTTTTTTATTTTTTTATGCGCACTGTCTTGTCTAATGTCTTGGCTGTGTGTTTGAGAAAAATTTCATGATTTGGGGTGAGAAATTTCTAAGGCCTGTAATTAGGGAAGGAGAACATTGGGAAAGAACTCCCATTTTTAAGCTTGGAGTGGGAGATTAAGATTCTTTTTGGTTCCAACACTGGCCATGCTTGTTTAAAGTTTTGTTACAATTAATTAATGTTAAAAGAAGAATGGCTTGTAGTTTATTTTGTATATGCCTTAAAAGAAACATGGCATGACTAGGAGTCAGAATTGTTTTATGATTTTATATGTACTGTGTTAAAAATTGATTATTTAATGTATTTATGTAGGTATTGGAGCCTGTTATTAATTCCTTAGTGAAATCTCATCCTCCTGGGGGGGGGAGGGATTAATAATGGGTTAATATAAAGTATAAAAAACTAGGTTTTAATGTTACTCTCTTATATAAGACAATTGGCCAAGGTTCCAATTTTGGTTTTGTAGAAATGGTAATTTAAAATTATGTTGAGGTCACATTTGTAGGAGGGTGGGCATCAAAAACAGAAGACAAGGAGTAGATGCTGAGATGCTGTACTGGAGATGGCTGGAACAAATACCAAGGACCAGAGGACTTCATTGATGATGTTCCCTGCTGGACAACTGTATGAGAAGAGACTTCTGAATCTCAAAGGGACAATTGATTGTTCATTATTGTTTTCTTTTGGGTCTCTGTATTTATAAAGGGGACTGCCCCCTTTCATTTGTCAATGCGTTGATCAAACTTTCGCCCTTCCCATATTTACTTAAAGGGGTGATGGTTAAGGGGAAGAATTCATACGACAGAGGAAAGGAGTAATAAAGATGTGGAAACAAAATTTGAATAAAAGAAAAGAGGGGAAATCGTGGGAGCCAATAAAATGAAAGGTTACCTTGGCAAAGCAGGTGATAATGTCTTTTTTAATGTCATGTTCATTGAGAAAACCATATTCATTTCTCATTTAATGACCTAACAATGTTTTTGAAGCCATAAACCTAAACAGCAACAAGGAAATAAGAACAATTAAAATATGCCTGTCAATAAAAAGCAAAGGTGTCCCATATTGCAATTTAGAGGGAAATATGAGAAAGAAAAGTATAGTTGAAGTTAGAGCAGGCTCTGGGTTTGGAAAGAACTTAAAGAAGGCCTCCTATTCCCGAGAGTTAGACTTGTACTCTTTCCTTGTCTCTCTCTCTCATGAGTGGGCTCAACAGCTACGGTCCCAGAAGTGTGGAACATTCTCTTTTTCTGTTAGGCAATAAACATTTTCTAAGCATTTATAATATATGCCAGGAACTATACCCAGTGGTAGAGATACAAAGAAAAATAGAAGCTTGAACAAAGCCAGGAGGTAGAGATGAGGAGAGAGAGCACTCTAGGCATGGGAGACAGTTAATCAAAATGCCTGGAGTCCATAGACGAAGGATCTTGTCTGTGGAACAGCAAAGAGGCCAGTGTCACTGAATCGCAGACTATATTGGAAAGGGGGTGAGGGATGTAAGGTATAAGAAGACTGGAAAAGTCTTCTGGAAAAGCCTGGAAAGGGGGCCAGGTTGTAAAAGACTTTAAAAGCTAAACAGAAGATTTAAATTTTATCCTGGAGGTGACAGGGAGTCACTGGAGTTTATTGAGGTAACATGATTAACCTAGGCTTTCGGAAGATCACTTTGACAGCTAAATAGAAGATGAACTGGAACAGGGAGAGACTTGTGGTGGGCAGATCAATCAGCAAGCAACATTCCAGACATAAGGCGACGAGGGCCTATATCAGGGTGGTGGGAGTGTGAAACGCCAGGAGGAGATACAGGCAAGAGAAGATATGAGTTATGAAGGTAAAATTGGCAGGTCTTGGCTACAAATTGGATATGAAAGATGAGAAAGAGCAAGGAGTTGAGAATGATATCTACACTGCAAGCCTTGGTAACTGGAAAGATAGTGGTGCCCTTGATATAATCAAAGGGAAGTTTGGAAGGATCATTGCTGGCAGCGGGGCAGGGAAGATAATGAGTTCAGTTTGGAACATACCGAGTTTGAGATGTCTACAAGACCCCCAGGTGGAGATGTCTACTAGGCAGTTGGAGACGTGAGACTAGAGGTCAGTAGAGAGGTCAGGGCTAGTTAAGTAAATTTGAGAATTCTCAGCATAGTAATGATTAAGTCCATGGAAGATGATGAAGATCACCAAGTGAAACAGTAACCTACCACTAGTAACAATGATGTGGGGGAAGATATGCTGCCAGCAGCTGTGGTGCTGAAATGGCCAGAGATGGCCGAATGCCACAGAGAGTGAAAAGAAAATCACAGGCCAGGCGGAAGAGTAAAGAACAGCTCCATTTATTTAACTGAGGGACAGGGCTTATACACCTTTTAGGCAAGCAGAATCAACAAATTCACATGCAAGGCATTTGCATAATGCATGACTTTCTTGTGCTTTTGTTCCCCTTTTGCCGGAAACAATATTGTGTTAATAGCCCACAGGTGGTATTTAGCACGTGTATGCCGTCGAGGTATTGGAGAGTGCATGGGTGTACCAAGGAGGCTTGAAGAGCCTTCATCCTGAGCAGCACGTGTATGCCAAGGGAGGGATGGAGAGCCCATGGTGCTGAGTTATCAGCCTAAGGGCAAGAACAGGCCTCTGGCCCTCTACAAAGATACACCAGCAAAGACTGAGGAGTAGTCAGATAGGTAGGAGAACCAGGAAAGAATAATGCCTCAAAAAACCTAGAGACGAGAAAGTATCAAGGCAAAAAGGGTGATTGAATCATAGAAGAGATCAAAAAGATGACCTACAGAGAAGTCAAAAGGATGAGGATTGAGAAAAAGGTCATTAGATTTGGCAATTAAGAAATCATTAGTAACTTTGGAGAGAGCAGTTTTGGTTAAATAATGAAGCCAGAATATACAGTTAAGGAAAGGAAGTAGAGGCGCTTATTATAGATGGCCTTCACAAAGACTTAGCCATGAAGGAGAGGAGAGATGTGAGACAATAGCTAGTGGTGATGGATGAATCAGGTAAGGGTTTTTTAAGGTTGGGAGAGACATGGGCATGTTTATAGGCAGTAGGAAAACAGTCAGTAGACAGGGAGAGACTAAATATGTGAGACAGTGAGGATGACACTGTGACAATCTGAAGAGATGAGTCTGTTTTAGATGAGCTTGGAAGATTCTGACTGTCCGTATCTGTCTTTGTCTCTTTCTCTGCCTCCTTCCCCTTTCTCTCTCAACAATAAAGAAGCTGGACTTTGTCTCTCTGCCTAATAAAGTTGGAAAGCATTCCATGTGAATGGTCTAATAAAAGTATCTTTATTTTTTATTTCTCTGTCCTCTTTTCCCAAAAGTATTTCCCTGAAGATAATTTGCTAATTCTTTTGTCTACTTCTATTTGTGTGTGTTTATGTGTGTATCCATCTTCTTCTCAAGGCTCTTAACACAACCTATCTCCTTTCCATGTGTATGTTTCTTGCATAAATGAGGTATGTAACTGTTAGGAGCTAGTAAGACCAAGTTCATCGTGTAAGTTAGTTATCTGATTAAATTAATTTTTCATTATTGATTAACAATATTCTTTACACTTATTTTTGAGTTAAAAGCTCCCCAAAGTGGTCACTATATATTTTAATTACGTAAACTTGATCAATTTTTTCTATTATTCTATTGACTCATAGTTATCTACTTTCCCGAAAACAGGAGTGCAAATGTATAATTTCTTGTGGTATCATACTATTATATTCATATAACATAATTTGTTAATCCATTCTTTAACTGATGAGCATCCCCCTTATTTCCAGTTTTTTGCTACAACAAAGAGAATTATTATAAATATTATGTATGTGAACACTTTTCCTCTTTGTTCTCTTTAAGGTAGTCACCCACTGGTGGTATTACTGGGTCAAAGAATATGCACAGTTTATTGGCTTAGCTCCAAATTGCTTTCCAGAAAGACAGGATCAATTCATAGTTCCCTGTCTTTCCATAACCCCTTCAACAAAGGTCATTTTCCAATGTTATCATCATTGCCAATCTGATAAGTGTATGGCGCAACCTCAATGATGTTTTAATCATCGTTTTAACTTGTATTTCTCTGTTTATGATTTGGGATATTTTATCATATGTCTATTGATAGCTTAGATAGCTACCCTTGCGAACTACCTGTTTGTATCCTTTGACCATTTATCTATTGGAAAATGGCTGTCATTCATATGTATTTGAATCTGTTTCCTATATCTTGGATATCAAGCCTTTATCAGAGAAACTTGCTATAAAGAATTTTTTCCCATTACCTGTTTCCCTTTTAATATTAACTACCTTACCTTGATTTATTCTGTTTGTGTAAAAACATTCTCATTTTAATCAAAATTGTTCATTTAATCTCCTATCCTCTCCATCCTTTATGTGATCATGAACTCTTTCCTTATTGATAGTTTTGAAAGATATTTTCTTCCTTGCTCCTCTAATTTAAGATGTGACCTTTCATATCTAGGTCATGTATTCATTTAGAGCTTATCTTGATATACAAAACCGTTTTAAATTTCTAGGGATATCACTTCTAGATCACATGCTCCACACCTGGTCACCTGCCTGGGATACGATTGAACTTCTTTGGTCCATTAGGGTAAGAACATTGTTACTTGCCAGGAGATGACTCCTAAAAGCCAACTGTCACTCCCTGACCAAAACTTCTCTAGAGGAAAAAGGCATAAATGGCATATAGACACAGCCAGATACACTAGGAAATGGGTACTTTGGGGCTTATTCTGCTCTTAGCCACCCTTCCTCCTTCCCATGCATCAGATAGCTGTCATCCCTTCCAGTTGCCTACATCTCTTGGCTAGGTTGTGGAGAGATGCTGTGTGGTCTCAGCCCTGAACCAAAGTGGGAAGAGACGGCAAGTTAATTTAACTTATAAAGTACTAAAGGTACTTTATTTGAAAACCTTTGTATAGGATTTCCATTCTGTATGTTACTTCCATGTGGGCAGTAAGTTACTACTAATCCCTTGTAGATGGTGGAAGATATGATTTAGTACCCAAGAGCTTCTGGAAAGGGGTGAGGTAGGAAGGGGCATAGTGAACAAGGAGGTTGATGTCAGGCCAGGCACCAAAATCTAAAGTTTACCTGGACCACATTTTCTCACAGGTCAGCAGGACTGTTTAATGGGAATAGACCAGTGTAGGCCCAGGAAACATAGAACATAGATTTTTTTTCCCTCATGCTGATATTTTATTGCTTTTTATTTAACTAAGGGAAGTAATAGAGAACCTAGAGGAAGCATAATTTCTGAGGGAGTAGGCAAGATTCTTTCAGCCTGTCCCACTGCTCTTCCTGGGAGGATAAAAAGAAAACTTTCTTTGTCCAGGCATGCTATGCAGAATGCCACCATTACATTTGTCTTCTGGCTTTTACCCTCATATTTTTAGTTTTTTCTGGAACTTGTTTATGGCCATGATCATAATAGTGTCTGTATTCAACCTACATTGGTTTTTTGCCTTCAGTCTAAAGTCTTGCATATAAAAATAAAATCACCTAGAAAAAACTTTTTAAAGAGTGAAGTTGGGGCTCAGATTCCTTAAGAATCTGGCTTGCTTGCCTCAGTGATACAAATGGTCAGATTCCTTAAAAGTCTGGCCAAAAGGACATATTACTAAAATCTTGCCCACCCCAACCAATGTTCTAATAAACTTTATCTTCGGCTGAAAGAAGTCTTGGGTTGAATTCATTTGAGACATGACCTGCTGTTGCTTGCCCTTGAATTTTGAAGTCTCATCACCCCTAGACCTCAACCTTTTGGTTCCCTGAGACTGGGAAACTCCTTAATCTCAAGTTCTTCTCCAGCCAAGATTGTAAGGTATGTAGCCTCCTCTCTTTCCCTATACCTTTCTTGCCCTGCAGTTGGGGTTGCTCTCGAAGCATCTAGAAAAGTTTGGAGGTGCTTTTTGGGCAGACAGTTATGAGTCTGTCTCAACTCAGCCTGACACTCTCAGGCTCTTAGTCCAGTGGTTCAGCTTGAAGCCATGGACCTGGGCACACCTTCTGCAACATAGAGGACAAGGATGGAAGCCCTATCCCCACTCGAACAAATGGGGATTAAAATCTTGGGGTAAGGAGTGAAGGTCTCTTCCTCCATAGATACTTCCTGCTGAAATTGGATGTAGAGCTCTCCCTGCCCAACGAGATCAAGATGATATCATTTATATGCTTATTTATGTTATCTCTGATATGTTGATGAAAGTTCTGTTGACACCAGTTGCCCCATTGACCTATGTGATGGATAAGAAAGATCTTGGGGCTGAATGTATTGATAATGTATTTTTGCTTAATTTGAAGATCTTCCCCATCCATTAATAGGCCCATGTGACCTGCTTAAATCACATCCAACCCCAAGTCACATGTGGTGGGAGGAGCTTGCTGAAAGAGTAGAACAGGAAAGGAGGGAGCAGGAAGGAAGTTGGTTGGAGCAGTCAGAGCAGTTAGAGCAGAGGGAGAGAGAGAGTTGCAGGCAGGCAGCTAGCTGTGAGTGTTTGTTTGTGGGGAAGGGCCCAGCAGGGGTGGGGGGTGGGGGTAGGGCCTCTGGAATGGAGCTGCAATCTGTAGTGATAATGTGTTTTAACTTCTTTGCTGCTGTGATGGATTTGGTTTACCTCTGTTGGGATTTGGCTTTCTGATGTTTGAATAAATGTTTTGTTTCTGTCTACTATATGGAGAGTCTGTTATATTTTGCAATTCAGAACCACGCTGGCATATTTATAGTAATAGCAACTACTATGAATATTGCCTTGGTGATACAGGCACTCCCACTTGAAATGACCAGATTTCCCACATTGACAGCATCTGGTGGGGGTCGGAGGGGTAAACCCTATTTGGCCCCATCCTCTCCTGCCTCTTCTTCCTAGCCCTCCTCTCCCCCTTCTTCTTATTTTAACCCATGTTTCCTTTTCCCTTCCTGACACTGGTTCCATTCTCTTTTTCATCATCTCATTAACTGTTGTTATTATTTTTGCCTTCTGTCTCTGTTCTTCCTCTTACCTTCTTACAAATGCTTTGGGACAGCATCCTTTATACCTTTAATTATCAGAACTTTTGAATCTCTCATGTATCCTCTGTCTCTTGGATTATTATTAAATTTTTGTTCGGCCGCCACCACCTCCTGACTTGGGGGGTGTTGTCTTTCCCATTCCCTCATAGCTGCCGTCCTTATCATGCCTCTTTCTTCTCCTGTGACTTTATTTCTTTTTTGAAATTTCTCACCTATGTAATAGTGAGGGGTGCATTTACAAACCCTATTTCTTCTTGTCCTACGGGGACCTCTCAGAAAAGGGCGTTCCTTCTCTGATGGGAGAGGGAATTTCTGAATATCTCATGTACATTGCTCTAATTCCTGACATAACCTAGAGTGGGGTGGTGCACTAGAGGTGACACTGTGTGGGACAGTTGATGAATTAAAATCAGAGGCCTTTCAAGGTAGAAAGTAGAAAAGAATTTTATTACAATTCTGCAGGAAAGAGCCACTCACACTGAAAGGTCTCTCAAGTTTTCTCAGTATTAGAGTGCACCAAATACAGAAAACACAGGTTTTTTATAGGCCCTAATAATGATTTCCCCTCCCAGCCCCCTTCCTCTTGGCTCAGAATCGCAAGCCTTGAGGATACAATCTGGAACATGATAAATCTACCCCAATGACAATGACAAAGAACAAAGAGTTTGGTTAACTTGGTTTGTCATCTTGTCTCCCAATAATTCTCACATTTGTGATGAACTGTCTTTCCCACCATTCTGCAATGGATGTCTCTCACAACTGTGGTGGATGTCTCCACCATTCTTAGCGGGCCTTCTGACCAGATTTAAATTACAAAATTTACACCTGGCTTTCCGGCTTTTATCTTTTCTTCCTGAGGCCCCTTGCCCTTAGGTAATTATGCACAGGTCAGCATCCTGTGTCCTATTCTTATTCCCAAGGGATCTCACAGTCACTAATTTGTCTTCCCATGGTTACCAACCTGTCTTACAGAAAAACTGAGCAGAAAAACTGAGATTTAGGTTCCATAAGAGGTTTTATTATCCCACTTATTTGTCTTTTTTTTTATGAAAGGTCTTCACTTATCCCATTCAACACCAAGTGTAGTAGGACCAGTAACAGTCTCCTGGCCTCTAGTCCTGTTGTTCTCAGAATCAGCCAGGCCTAATAATTCTCCCGGTAAATCTGGGGGTACATATAGCAGAGGCAGGGATGAAAATGGGTCCCGAGTTTTAGGTTTTGTTTCTCCATTTTCTCTTTGATTTTCCTGATCTGTACATTTAAGTGGGTACAGCTGAGCAGCTGCCCACCCTTCCAACAGAAGGCATAATCTGATTCTTCCTGAGAAAAGGGTTTCTTTTCGTTAACATAGATATTAAAGGCTTGACATAACCAGCCTTCATCTGCCCCACATCTAGGCCAGAAAACAAAGGAGGTTTTATACTCTGTTTTGACCAGATAAAACAACAATATCTTATCATCTTTTTCTTATCTTTGTGTCTAGTATAGGTTGTATCTTTCCAGTATTTCAACATCCTCCCTAAGGGATTGTCTGGAGGAATGTGGATAGGGATATTCTCATTACTCCCTTTATATCCCTTAAATTTTGTATCCTTATTCCCCATCCTATATCTTTCGTTAGAGACCTCTTGCATCAAAACCAGCCACTTTATCCTTCTCTGGCTGTTTCCCTCTCAGGATGAACAGAACCTTGGATCCAGATTCCACACTCACTTTGTACTTTACCAGTATGTTTCATGCACACACACACAGACATGCTCAGTCTCAGAACCCCCCAGGATGTCTCAACCACTAAGGTACTACTCAATGTCCTCTTTTCTTACCTTGGTCTGTGCACAGAGTTGCCTGGATGTCACGGTGCCTGCTTTTTCCTTCTCCTCTTCATTCCTAGATCCACAGTGACCTCTTTCATTATTGTGGTCCTGGGATTCTGAAAAGTCTGTGAATGGGGACACCCGTTGGCAATACACAGGACCATTTAAAGTCAAGGGCACAGTTCTCCCTGTCCTTAGGCAGCGGCTGCCCCTCACTCAGGATGTTGGGATCCTGGATGAGCCCCCATCTGTAAGAAACAAGTGTCTTTCCAAACTCTACAAAGCTGCTGGTGAACCAGGAAGGACTTTTATTAATGTTCTTGCAAGAGCAGGTGTCCAACAAGTAGGCATACCCATAAGACAAATATACAGCTTTTTATTCCCTTTTCCCCATTCACATTTCCCTCTCGTTTCCCTATTGGCTGGGTACTGTGGGGTTTACTGCCTATCTGGATCACCTAAACTCCCCATGTTAGTCTCCATCCCTATTTACAGCTTCAGTTCCGGACATTTTGGAGCCCCCTTCCCCTTATTTTCTTTTTTCTTTTTTATTTTTTTTTTAATTTATTTTTGACATGTTTGGTTTTCAGCATTGATTTTCACAGGCGTTTGAATTACAAATTTTCTCCC
>JAQQSZ010000047.1:28044-46407 GCA_028646595.1 Phalanger gymnotis | reverse complement strand
CCCACACAGGTTTCACACCTGACAGGGCCCTGGGCCTGGGGCTTAGCACTTAACAGCTGAAAGTACTTCCACTCAAAAGAAACAAAAGCCATGCTAATGAGACAATTTTGCTTAACAACACACTCCACCCCTTGTTCTAGGATACAATGTTTTGGTCTTCTTGGTCAACAAAGAAAGAGTCCAAAGTCTGAGTCTGAATCTGAGTGTGTTTTCGCTGCCTGGCCATGTTCCCAACCAACTACTTGACCCTTGAGTTTTTCGTTGGGGTATAACTGCTTATAGAGTAGAGAGTACTTTGTTCCAAGCTTGAGGGGCTGTGCTGTTTTTTTTTTTTCAGAGCTATTTCTACACAGCCAGCTTTGCCACACTAGCTCTCCTCCTGCCCCAAGAACCACCAACCTGGACCAGACTCAGATCCAAGCATGCTCTGCCCTCCTGCTTTGATTTGCCACTTAATTCCTCCCACCAGGCATGCCTGGGGCTGGATGCAACTGCAGCTGTAGTTCTGTAGCTATACCTCCTCTCCTTCCCCCAGGGCAGTGGCCAAACTGCCAACTCCTTTTGCTCTAGCCCCTGAAGTTTTTCCCACTAACTTTCTGTGTTGTCTTTTGTGTTTGTGGGTTGAGAAGTCTGGTAACCGCCACAGCTCACTTATTCAGGGCACTAGGGCCTGTTCCACCCGGCTCCCAGTTGGTGCAGCCCACGCTGGACTCTGTTCCCCTCTGCTCCCAGCTCCTTGCTATGAACCCTAACCAGTGACCATCCAGGCTGTCCTGTCCTGGAGTCCTGCTTCCCTCTGCTATTTTGTGGGTTCTGCAGTCCTAGAATTTGATCAGAGCTATTTGTACAGATGTTTGGAGGGTCCTGGGGGAGAGCCCTATGCAAGTCCCTGCTTTCCAGCCACCATCGTGGCTCCGACCCCCTCTAATTGAGGAGGTATTGATTATTAAGGATGAACCCTATACATTGCAAAGAAGGTTCACCAGATTTACACAATAATCATATTAATTAGAAGTTACATTTGCACAGTGTTTTATAATATGCAAAAGAATTTATTGGCTCACTGATTTTTATGAGCTTATTTTTACAAATAAAAAAAAAACCCTAAGGTACAGAAAGTCAAAGTGATTTTCACAGTGTTACACAGGTAATTAGTATCATATAATCACAGAATGTGTTATTGTCTAACCTCTACCTGGCTAACTATTACGGTAAATTTAACACATTATCATTTAATTTTTGCATGAAGACCTCCAGTGAAGAGGAACATACTTTCTTTCCATGCAGACCATTCCACTTTTGCATAGCTTAAGTTATGTTAAGATCAAGCTTTCTTTTTCTAGATGTGGAGATAAGCTGTGCCTTAGAAAACCTCTTCATCAAAGACTGAACCAAAGAAGGAGAAAATGGTGGAAAGGGCAATGGAGAGAACTCTTAAGATGTAGAAAAGGAAAGTAGAGGGAGTTGAAGATATGTAGCCTCTACTTTCTTAAGAAAGTTGCAGTTTCCTAAGTGTTTGTGTCCTAAGAGAGCCATTATAAGCACTTAAGTACATGTTAATTGTCGATTAATTAAGAGGATGTCTGAAAATAAGAAAAGAAGATTTGAAACATCAGCCATATACAGTATAATAGTCAATGAGGAAAGGGTAGGTGAGTAGCTGTCAGAGCCCACTTGAGGTTAGAAAACAAAAATGCTTTGTTGGCCTATTTGGATGGTTGTGTGCAAATTCCTCTAGGGATGTTCAAAACCATAAGAGTAGGAGCAAAGTAGACAATTTGGTGGTAATTTAGACTTGTTTGGCAAGTCATGAGCAGCTATAGGACAATGGGCAAAGTATTCAAGGGTAGAAGCTAACTACAAGATTAAAACTGAAAAGGGAAGAGAGTCAGGTTAAAATCTTCCTTATATATAACTCCTACACATGTGGCTAAACGAGCATGGAGAAAAGCATGAAATCATGCAGATAGGGTCCACCACAAATTTATGTTTCATAACTTTGGCCAGGGCCTCACTGCTGTAAGGCAAGGCCTTTATACCTCCAAAATTAATTCACTATCCCACCCTGCAGCATTTCTTCCCGACCTTTTCATCCCTCTTCAAATGTCTCATGATTCTACCTAATTCTCTCACCTGAGAATTTTGCATAAATCTGGTCCTGCCACTTTTCAGGTCAAAAATTACTTCCTTATTACCACCGAAATAAGTTAAAAATTCCTCTGCCAGGCATCTAACTCAAGTCAGTAAGCACTGATTAAGCATTAGCTATGTAAAAAATTGAGGTCATTCATGGAGAGCTCCCTCTCCTCCCCTCTGCCTCATCTCATATCCTAAGACATCTTCTCCTTTAACCCTGTTTTATATAATGAGGTGACCATTCTCCTTTCCCCTCTACCTGTTAAAGTGGTCCTATTTCATTCTGTCTTCTCCAGCAGATTACCCCCTTTTCTCAGCTCTCTCACTTATCCTTAATTTCTCTCTATCTACTGAATTCTTCTTTACTATCTACAGATATGCCCATGTGTCTTCCATCTTCAGAAAACCATCACTATCCATCCTTGCCAACTATTGTCTTTTATCTTTTTCTGTCCATTGTGGCTACACTTCTTGAGAAGGTCATTTCCAATGGTTCCCCCCACACTTTTTCTGTTACTCTCTTCTTAACTCTCTATAGTCTGATGGGATGAACACTTTGGATGAATGGGGGCACTTTGCAACATAAAATGAGTAGCACAGATATAACAGGACTCAAGCTTCTTCTCTTTACACCAATACATTTGTGTACTATATCTGGCTACCCTATATGTCAGGCTGCTAAGTCAGATAATTGTCAAGTCCTCTTACATTTACTGGAGCAGCAGTCCTCCCTACTCATGTAATTAGCCCATTATGACTGGGGATTTCATGCAAGTCATTCATTTATATTCAGTTCACAAACAATCGTTCTACTTCCACCTGCTTATCAATGTGTGTCCCCCTGTATTGAATGTATAAAAGCTACAAAGAAAATTGGGGATCAGCACTATGCACAGGAAGCCTTTTCCAAGGGCATGGATTTACATATCTATTCCCCAGAAGTTCGAAGGGAATAATCAGTCTCTTGGATCATCCTTCCTTGAACATGGGCACACCTCCTGTGTGACCAAATCTTCAATGGCTGCAAAAAATATTTGTAACATGGTGTCATGGTACATTTTTCCTCCCCATTTAATTTTGTATTCAATAAGTTACTATCTGGTGGCTGGCTTCTACCTCATTCACTTTTTCCCATAACCATTCCTTCCTGTCCAAATCCATTACAAATATTTTAGTCAGGGACCTCATTACCATTTTTCCTGGACTATTATAAAAATATGCTTTCATTTTTGCTTCTGTCCCTTCTTTAGCTCAAATTATATTTTATGTTGCTGCCAGAATAAGCATGCTTTTGCTTAAGTCTGGTCCCGTCACTTTTCTGCTCAAAAATTTTCAGTAGCTTCCTATTACCATCAAAATAAGTTAAGAATTCTTCTGCCTGGCATTTAATTCAAGTCAATTAGCATTTATTAAGCATTTTGTATGTAGCAAAAGTGTGCTAAATGCTGGGGTTCCAAATACAAAATACATTCCCTTCCTTCAAGGGGTTCACATTCTAATGGGGAGACAACATAAACAACCATGTGCTTGTATTTGTGTGTGTGTGTAAAGAGAGATATAGATAGATAGATAAATAGATAGATAGATAGATAGATAGATAGATAGATAGAGAGAGAGAGAGAGAGAGAGATAGATAGATAGATAGATAGATAGATAGATAGATAGATAGAAACAGAGAAAGACAGAGGGAGATAGAGAGACAGAGGCAGACAGAGAGACAGAGAAAGAGGAGAGATCAGAGATTTGATGATGATGTAATGGAGATAATCTCAGAGAGAAGTCAACAAGATTAAGAATGATATGGTAAGGAATTGTATAGAAGGTTGAACTTTTGTTGAGACTTAAAGGACGCCAGGAGATCAAGGTGAGGAAGGAGAGGATTCCAGGTATTGGAGACTGCCAGTGAAAATGCTTGGAATCAGGAAATGAAGTGTCCTGTTTGTGGAACAAGTAAGGATGTTAGTGTCACTAGATGGAATAGTATGTGGACAAGAGTAAGGTGTAAGATGACTGGAAAGGCAGAAAGGGAACAGATTGTGATGAATTAAAAAAAAGACAAACACAGGATTTTATATTTAATCTTTGAGCTAATATTGAACAATTGGAGTTTATTGAATGGGGAGGAGCGTGACATGATTAGACCTGAATGATTTTTAAGATCAGTTTGACAGCTGAGTGGAAGATGGTCTAGAGTGGGGAGTGACTTGAGGCAGGAACACTAAGTAGTATACTCTGGCAACAGCCTCCCTTTATTGTAGTATTTCCCCTGTTGCTTATTTCCAATTTATCCTTTATGTAGCACTTTAGTGCATTGTTATTTCCGTGTTGTCTCACCCGTTAGATTGTAAACTCCTCTAGTGCAGGGACTGTCTTATTTCTCTTGCTCTCTCCAGGGCTTAGCACAGTGCCTGGCACTTAGTAAATACTTAACAAATATTTATTGACTGACTGAGAAAGACACATAAGACGTTTTTCAAATTTTCAAGCAAGTTACAAATAAATGCCAGCTACTACTATTAGAATGAATGTTCATCCCCTAAGCATTTTTGACTAAGGGAAAGTCAAAGCAACTGATTATGTTAGAGCCTTAACTAGTATTTCTTTTGCCCAAAGCCTTTGCCCAGGATCTCCTTTTTCTCTTACTTCTTATTGTTTATTATTGATTATTGATTAGTTATTTATAATTATTATAATATATATGGAGGAAATTATTATAAGGAGGAAAAATAATTATAATAATTATTTATTATTGATTAATTACTGTCTCATTGATTTCATTTCCATATCATCACTTGCATCTCCTCTCTGTTCTTCCACAACTATCCTGGAAGAGGTCTGCACAGTCACTAACTCGTCCTATTGCAGTAGCCTCTAAATAGATCTTCCTTCTACTTTTTCCCCCACCCCTGACACCATTCTTCCTCTTTAGGCTTCTTTCTTTTTATTCCTGGGAATGCGTGTTTTGCTTCAGTCAAGTTGGATGAGTCCATCCCTTGTATTCCCAATATAGGTTCCTACCACTTTGTTCAACAGGCAAAGGGTAGGAAAGGAGACATTACTAACAGAGTTAACTTTTGATCCGCCCTCTAAAGCTCAACTCCAATGCCATCTCCTCCATGTATTCCTGACTTTCTTCAAAATTCACCTCAAATTCTTCTTTCTTCTAATGGTCTTTCCCAGTCCCCTGAGCTTCTAATACCTGCCCTTTCAGCTTGCCTTCCATCTGCCCTGTATGCATCATCTATGTGCCTAGGAATTTACATGTTGTCTCCTCCATAAGAATAGACACTCCTTGAGGGCAAGAATTGTTTTTTTTTTTCCTTTACATCTCTAGCACATATTAATTGCTTAATAAATACTTGTTAACTAACTGACTGATTCCCACTTTGGGCAACCACTTCCTCCTTGGGCTTTAACTCATACCTCCCTAAAGCACTTGTGGTATAGTATTTTATGACATAATTTTTAACATGTGTCATATCACCTTACTAAAATATGTGTTCCATGAACTTTAGGCCTTTCCATTTTCCCACTGTCTAGTACTGTGCTCTGACTACAGAATCACAGAGTCAATATTTAATACGCGTTGGGTTAGTTTGTTTCTGAAATAAGATTTGGTCTCTGTTCTCCTGGAGATCACAAATGACCAGGGAAGCCTTTTAGAAAATGGTGATCTTTGTCCTGTGAGGTATCTATAATATTCAGTTTGGTGCCACTGTGGATGGAACAATAGACCAGGAGTCATGGAAGCCTGAGTTCAGACTGAGCCTTACATACTTACTAGCTGTGTGACTTTGTGCAAGTCACTTAACTTCAGTCTACCTTAGTTTCCTCGTCTATAAAATGGTAACTTATGTCCCAGAGTTGTTGTGAAGATCAAATGAGATAATATTTTTAAAATTCTTTACAATCCATATTAATACTAATTGTACAAATATAATGCTAACATATTATATATAATGTATGTACTTATGTCTAAATCATGCACATAAATATATTTTATAAAAATACAAATTTATATATAAATACTTACAGTACTAATAACTATGATTAATTGTTGTTCTTATTGTTATCTGCTCACTGGGTGACCACATGCCCTGAAAGTCATCCCAGTATGGAGGAAAAAGCATTAAAATGAGTGTCAAAGGACATGAGAGTCAAAAGACCTTGTTTCAAGTTGAGATTCATTCACTCTTTTGACTGTGTGAAATGGGGTGAGTCCCACCCCAAATCCCTGTAACCTCTCTAAGCCTCAGTTTTCCCATGTGTGGGAACAGGGATAAAACCATGGGCACTACTTAGATTTTAGGGGTGCTGTGGAGAAAGGCTTCGGAAACCTTAAAACATTGCCAATGTGTGAACTATCTAGAAAGTTATCTTTTCATGAATAGATTCTTTTCATTACAAGGTGATGATGAGCTCTTTGAAATCAGAAAGTATGTGCAATTCATTTTTTATCCTCTCTGTGTACCTAGCATTGTGTCTTATACACAGAATGGGCTATGCTACTACATAGGATTCTGGTGATATGAATTTAAAAGAATGCCTGGTGGAGCACTCAGCATGGGACTATTGTACCACAAAGCTATTACTCTGGTAAATATAATTATAACAAAGACAATTATTATAATTACATATCTCAATACTTCCACGTTTTGCTCATACTGTTCTCTCTCTCAGGTACACTGACTCACTGAACTCCCAAGCACTCAACACAACTCCTCCTTCTTCCAACCAGACTCTTTAAACATATATTCTCTCCCATGGAAACTCTGTCCATACTCCTCCATTGATCCTACACAGGAGAGAAGAGAAGGGAATAAACACTTATATACTTTCTACTATGTGCCAGACACTTCAAATTATACTTATTTTACAGTAGAGGAAACAGAGACAAACAGAGGTCAAGTGGTCACATAGCTAGTGCTTGAGGATAGAGTTGAACTCAGATCTTCCTAACTCCAAGTCCAGCACTCTATCCATTGGACCACCATGTTGTTGCTAGTCTTACATTACTTAAAAGGATTGATAACATTGCCAGTGATGTTTTGACTGGCTCATGAATTGGATTTAAGTGAGGCAGCGTTGCACAAAGTCATCAGCTTCACTTTCTTTTTCAGAATCATCCAAGTCCAGCAGCAAGACAAAAGTCAGGATGATTAGTGATGGCCCACAATGCAGTGAGTGACCTTGGTGTTGTGGTTGTCTGACCAAGTCTAAGTGTTCCACAGAACCTGGTTCTGCCACCTTCATGGCCATTGGAACAAATTATTCTCAGCCACTCACTCCACCAGGGGGAAAGTCTTAACATGCTTGAGGTAGATGTCCCCCTAACTCACCATTGGGTTTGAGGCCTCTTGATTACCCTCAACCTGGTTTAGCCAGTCTGCCAGGATGGTTTACTAGAGTATGGCCACTGTGCATGCTACAGTTTCTTGAAGCCACAGGTGAGAGTGTGTGAAAGTTGACATCAGAGCTAGATGAGCAGCCCTGAAAAGCCCTCACATCAGAAGTGCTAGTCTTCTCTGAACATCCCATACACCCTACGCAGGACAGTTTGCAACATTCCATGACCCTTACCGTCTCTAAGCCTACTTCTTAATGACACTAAATGGTCTCTGGGAAAGATCCAGGGATCAATTGAAAACTGACAGCTCCATAGAGCCTTGGGTTGAAAGTGATTCTTCTTTTACTGGAATCTTCAACCTCAGATATGAAGAATCTGCTAGAGTTTACATTTACTGATGTAGCCTGGGAGAGCCCATGGTCACATCTATGCCATAGGGAGGCATTGTTGGAAGACTGTGTTGGAGGATTAGGATCATAGATCTAGACACAGTCCAAGCCTCTCATTTTATAAATGAAGAAATTGAGACCCAGAGGGGTTAAGTGACTTATCTAAGGACATCCTGACAGTGAAGCATGAGAGGTGAAATTCAAATCTATGTCCTCTGACTCCAGAGCCACTGATCCTTCTACTGTGCTATGTTTCTTCCCATTATAGATGCTCCTATTATTACGTTCTTCACTAGAATGCTCTGATTCTTCCTTACAATGGGAGATGACCCTCCATTCTCTCATATTATTCCAACAGAGCACAAGTTTGGGTAGTCCATACCAGGCTGGAAATTCTGCAAGGATGAGCCCAGGGACTGATTGTATGTGCCATGCATAGACCAGGCTTGTTAACTCATCAGCAGCAGGTCAGCTACTAAAGGATGAGTTATTTCGGCTGCAGCTGCTAACGAAGGCCATCTCCTAAAGTCATAGAGGTTTCTAGTTTACATCAGGGGTGGGAGAATCCATGTCATCTGGGGTGCTTGAAGGAAAAAAATCATAGTTTGTATTTAATCTATTCCTTCTGGCTACAGAGCACTTATACTTTTGATTTTCATAAGCCCAGGAGGTAGGCAGGACAATACTTATTATCATTTCCACTTTATAGCTCACAAGATCACGATTAGCGATTTAAAGTTGAAAAGGACATTAGGGAGCATCTAGCCCAATCATTTAATTTTACTGATGCTCTCAGACTTTCCCAAGTGACTTTCTCCAAATCACTCAGCTAGGAAGTTGAAGAGATGTGAGTTGAAACTAAGTCTTACCATTCCCGTCCACCTTTCTGAAGCCAAAGAAATTGGCATCTCAACCAATTGTGTTGGACTGGGAGAACAAAAAGATTGTGGTAGGTGAGGGAGGTAGAATGGGATGAAAGGGCTGGGGAATCTGAGCTAGAAGGGATAAACCTTCATTGTGTTTGAGGCCCAGAGAGGGGATGGGATTTTTCCCAGTTTACTCTGTGAGTTAGTAGCAGAAATGAAATTAAAAATTAGGATTTTTGATTTCTGGTCCAAGGTCTTCCCCACTATGTCCTGCTAGTATACTGGATGAACATTTGGATACCAAATCAAGGCCTCTCTGGCACTTGAGCTGAGTTGCAGCCCAGCACCCAGGGTATAAATCAAATACTGATGTGATTCATCATGGAAAACCCTCAGGAGACTGAGGGGGAGGAGGATGAGGTGATGCTGTCTCAGCTCCACCGTGATTATAAATAGTCCTCTTCTTCCCTTTGGCCCCCACACCCAAGTTTCTCCATGTTCTATTTCACTGATGATGAAGGATCTCCCAAATAAATGATACACAAAATGTTCTTCATTTTGATAAATGACATTTATTCCATGGGTTTCTTCTTTTTTCTCCATTCCCTTCTGCTTACCACATTTTCACTGTTCGATGTCAACCATGATCTCTGCTGGTTGGGTATTGGAATTATGATATCAGGAGCAAGCGGGCTGTTAGAGCCATGCGACTATATTTCACAGGTAACCACACAATTTATTTTGGGCGACTTACATATTTTAGGAGAATTGGTTTATATTTCATAGGCTAAAGTCACAACTGTCAAACACAGAGTGGCCGGTGATATATACAGACCATGCTTGGCTGAAGGCAGACTAGAGGAGGGGACTGGGAGTCTGTGGGCCCCAGAAATCAAGAAATGTGGCAGTTCCATATATTGGAAACTACACTAGATTTGGAATGGGAAGGCTTCAGCTTAAATCCTAACTCTTTCAGTTTCTAGCTATGCGATCTTAGGTAAGTCACTTCTCTCTGAGGTCTTATTTTCATCTACAAATGTAGATCATACATACATGTCAAAGGACCCTTAGGATTGTCATAAGGAAAGTGTTTTATAAATTGTAGAGATCTGTTGTGATAGAAGCTATTCTAATTCATCACTATTATCATTTGAATTCATATTATATAGTCACTTTATCTCACTAACATGCCAGTATCTGAGTTGTAAGAAACTTTAAATGACTCCTATTCATACCTCTACCTGAACAAAATTACCATCTGCATCATAACAGATAGAAGGAGAGCCAGGTCTTTCTAGAATACCTCCCAAAGAAGAACATTTTATTTTTGGATAGCTCTAATTATTTTATTTTGGAAGAGTGACAGTGGTTAGGGGGAAAATTTTAATAACTGCTGGGCATGGGTGGTCTATTTCTGTGACCTCATAGCAGGGAGGTTGAGTCTGATGGATCTCTTGAATTTGGGAGTCCTGAGTTGTAGTGGAATATACTGATTGGTTGTCCAAACTAAATTTGACGTTGATATGGTGAGGGGCAGGGCCACTAGGCTGCCTAAGGAGGGACCGGCTAGCCCAAGTCAATCTTTTCTTTCTCTTGTCTACAATAACACACCTACCTCTTCCTCCAGCCACAGATTCCTCTAATTCTTAAGAAATGTTTTCCCGACACTTTTCCTGACAATTCAGGGTGAATTATCACCCTGAATGTACTTATTTGTAACTTCCTAATTTCTCTATGGCCAAAAGGGGAAAAAAGAAATAAAATGGAAAAAAAAACTCCTAGTCTTCTTTTTACATGACAGTCTTTCAAATACCTAAGAACAGACCTTTTGGTTATCACATTCCTCTATGACTGCCATTTTTAAAATGAAGCCTCATTCCCTTCAGTTGGCACTGATACGGCATTATCTCAAGCCCTTTCATTTACCATGCTGGTTATCTATTTTTCATTCACCTCTAGTTCATCATTGTGTTGCCCAGAATTTCACAGAATACTTTACATATGTCTGACCAGGGTAAAAGACAACTGGGCCATTCCCTTATTCCAGGCAGCAAGACCTTTCTTGATGCAGCCTGAGACTCTTAGTCTACTCTTGATTTCTATTGACTTTTCAGTCCACTACGCAATCCCCACCTATGTCTTTTCCACAGTTTAATCTATAAGATGTCTCCTCATAACTATGGGTATAATACTACTTAATAGCAGCTATGGCAGTGGGCACATGTTTTTGTTCAGTCAAGCCTGATCCTGGACCTTCATCCCTGGGTACACTTATGCTTATGTTCCTTTCTCTGAGTATAGATAACCTATCCTGAGATTCAGCCAATGGGAAAGAGAAGCGAAGAGAATAAGCATTTATATAGTACCTGCTATATGCCAGGCATTTTACAAATAAGAAAATGAAGGCTTAAAAAAAGTGACTTGACCATGGCCACACAAGTATTATTATCATGTTCCCCTAAGACTTCCCAGTATTTGAGGGAGAAAAAAGGTAATATTTATAGTGTCTTACAGACCCTTAAGTACTATATAAATGTGAATTATCATCATCATCATCTTCGTTTTGTAGAAATGGAATTTATTGAGCACTTACTATGTACCAATCATTGTGCTAAGTACTGGGGATACCAATACAAGAAAATAAGACAGTTCCTACTCCCAAGGAGCTTGCTTTCTCCAATTCATCTTCCATTCAGTCACCAAAGTGATTTTCCTAACGTTAAGTCTGATCATGTCACCTCCCTACTCAGTAAACTCTAGTGGCTTCCTGTTGCCTCCAAAAGCACATACCAAATGCTTTGTTTGGCATCCAAAGCTCTCCATAACCTAGTCACTTCTTACTCTCCCAGTGTTTTTACAACTTACTTCCCAACATGTACTTTTCATCCAGGAACACTGGACCTCCTGGCTGTTCCCTAGACAAGTCACGATATCTCTTGGCTCTAGGTATTTTCTCTGACTGCCCCCATGCCTGGAATGCTTTATTTCCTCCAGTCCAATACTGACCTCCTTGTTTTCCTTTAAGCGCCAATTAAAATACCACCTTCTACAGGAAGTCTTCCTCAATGCATCTTAATTCCAATGCTACCCCCATTATTTTCTATTTTTCCTATATATAGTTTGTTTTATTTATATTTGTTTCCATGTTGTCTCTCTCATTAGATTGTAATCTCCTTGAGGACAAGGGCTGTCTTTTGCCTGTTTTTTGTATACCCAGTTCTTAGCACAGTGCCTACCACAAAATAGCTACATAATAAATGTTGATTGATTTTGTAAGCAGCTGAGAGGGGGTTGCCTCTGGGGGACTACATTGAGCTAATTGTGAAGTGAGCAGGGCTATATCTAGCCATCAAATAGCAGACTTACTAAGCAGGAGAGCAGGCCTCATAGGCCTCAGAGGTATTTCTAGGTGGTCAAGGTTTCTCAGAAGGAGGTGGAACAGTGCCCCTTGAGACAGTTGAACTGAGAGTGAAGTGAGCATGCCTGAGGCCCTTCAAGGAACAGCTATTTTATACTTGATCTATATTATGCCTTGAGGAATTTTCTGCTTCCATTGAAGGTAACCCTGGACATGAAACATACCTTAGCTTTAACAACCTGACTCCTCTCTCTTTATAGGCCAGACTCCCCCTGGAATGTATGAGCTGAGGAGCCCATTAATAGTAAAAGGTTCCCCCAGTGCCCTTTAATCCTTCCATACCACCATGGCTTGTCTGTTAGTAAAAATCTGTCAAGTGACAAACTTTTATTAACCATCTCTTATGTTCTAGGAACTGTTATAACTTCTAGGTAATATACCTTCAAAAATTAAATAATCTCTATCCTAAAAGAACTTCCATTCTACCAAAGGAAGACCTCATCTGTCCCTGTAAAATGCATGATACTCTCAGAATCTCTGAGCTGCCATGATGCATGGGATGGTACTTGAAAATGGGCATAGTGAGAACTCTATATAACCATATACCAGGTGCTCAGGTTGGGCTCTCTCATAACCATCCCAGTCATACTCCCTCCTTGGTTGCCAAAATCACCATGCAGATTGTGGTTTTACCTTTGTTTCACTATTGACTTTCATCAGATTTTTTGCCAACTCTACATCCTGGGATCCCTATTTCCCCATACCATTCCTGTGTGTGCGTATACATACATACATATATATATATATATAGTATGTATATATATATATACACATACATATATATACATATAATATATGTATATGTATATACATACACTTATATATATGCTTATATATTATATTTTAAATATATTCATATGCATTCTATGTTATATATTTATATATACAGCTGGGCAAATATATATGTGTGTATATGCATATATACACACACTTATGTATACATTAGTACTTTAAGTTTTGCTAAGTGATTTACAACTATTATCTCATTTGATCTTCACAATCATCCAGGAAAGAAAATGCTTTTATTAATATTCATTTTACAGATGAGGAAACTGAGGCAGTCAGATGTAAAGTGGCTCATCCAAGTTAGTAAGTGTCTGAGGCCAGATTTGAACTCAGGTCTTGCTGATACCAAGTCTGGTGCTTTATCCTCTACGCCGTCTAGTCTGATATTTTCATCCACTGCACGTCTCATTGACTGCCTCTCAAATTACAGAGGGATTACAACCTATTATGATATGTGGTATGTCCATACCATTGAAAACAGAGATTCTTGAAGCATTTAACTATACATTAATTTCTAGGATAAGATCATGGGATTAAGCATCTAGACATCTGCTTCTGTCACTTACCTAGACAATTCTGTTGGTCCCTGATTTCCCCCTTTGTAAAATCAGTGGATTTAATTACATTATTCAATGAGGTCTGGAAAGATCTAATGCTTTTTGTTACCCTAAGGTTGTATTTGAATGCAAGAAGGGCTTTGTTATTCTTATTAATATTATATGATTCAATGATTACGTGTGTATGCATGCATCTATTTATATGCCTACTTAGTAGATTGCAAATTGTTATGGTAGAATAAAGAAACCAAATAGTGACATCCAGACAACAATTTATTTAACAATACATGTAGTTGCAGAACAAAATAGGTGCAAGGCTCTCAGTAGCAAAGGAAATTGACCACTGGTTTCTACAACATTTAATATACAATCGAGAGGGAGGGAAAAACGTAGGATTTAAAGATTGAGCCTCTTGGTTTCCTATTGATGGAGGAAATTGGGAGACACTGAGGGAAGAGGGAGATGGGTATTTTTGTGACATTTCTTAAGTCTGGTGATAGTTGGAAGGGGGAGTAATCTTGTGACTTCTCCAAGATCAGGTGATTTACATGAAGTTGAGACTTAACTTCACAAAATGGTGGATAAAGGGCAAAATAGAGTTACTCATATTTTTTAAAAAATCTAACAAATGAAAACAATGGTGCCCAAAGGTGTATGTATACATATACAACATATACATATACACTTATGCTGCAGACATATGCAATATATGTGCATATATATGTGCACATACATCCACATACATATACATGTATACATACGCTTCAGTTGGTTGAAGTTAAAACTCCTTATCTGAATGTTTCAAGGCCCTAGGTAATGCAACCTCAATTAGCCTTCCTCACTTATCTTTCTGTACGAAACCTCTACTCATGCCAAGCAGAGAGATTGCATGAAACTGAGAGAAAGAACACTGAGGTTATTCTAATATATTTAGAACTAGAGGAGACCTCAGAGGTTGTCAAATTCAACCTTCCTTATTCTGTATATGAGGAAACTGAGTCAGAGAGATCAAATTATTTGCCTAAAATCATACAGATAAGTGATCAGGATTTGAATCCAGGTCTTCAGTCTCCAAACCCATAGTCTTTTCCAATGTGTCATGCCCTATCATGTCAGAAATTTGACACATGCTAGTTGTGTGATCTTCTGCAAATCACTTCTTTTCCTAAGACTCTGTCTCCTTGGATATAAAATGAAGGGGCTGAACTAGTCTACTTATAAGCTTCCTTCTAGCCCTAGGGTGCAATGTTGTCCAAGTACCCATTTTCAGATCATATCCTCATTGGAAAGAGTGCTATCATTCCTTTCCAAGCCCCATTCATCCATGGAACATTGAATAAACATTTATTTAAGTGCCTACTTTTTTTCACGGTTCCATTCTAGGTGCTGGAAATAGAAAGATTAAAAAATGACTTAGTCTTTACAGTCAAAGGCCTTACATTCTTCTGGAGGTGAGAGAAGTTAAAATACACACCTAAATATAGGTATGTATAGGTAAGTATAGGTAAATATAGGTAAATACCTAAATATAAATATAATGAGAATTAGGAAAAGATATGAGCAAAGAAAAAGAAATCCAGAGCTCTAGAAAACTTGAGGGAGGAAAAGAACATTTTCTTCTGGGAGAAGGCGAGAGGAGCAATCAGAGAAGGCTTCATGAAGGAATCCCTGATTACCTTCCTATACTCTCCACTATTCCTGAACCTATGACTCCTAGGGATGAAGGGCAAAGGGGACAACTCATGATATAAGTAATCAATGCAACTTTATTTGCCGTTTGACATGTGTCCCATAGAAGGAAAGGATCAGCACTAGTCCCCCAAGTATAATTCCACGTTATTTATTCTTGAAGGAGTCTAACACCCCAAGCATATACTGGTATCCCTTTGTACTGTAAAGATCCCTTTAGATTTAAAGAAGAAAGGGTCAGTATGTATTCACGATTTGTCCAGTTATATTTTATTGATTTTAAAGCAAAGACACAGAAAGACTATGTGCCAGTTGTAACATGCGCACTTTGATGTTCCCCTTTCCTGCTTGTTTTACCTGATCTGAGACATGCACACCTGAAGTCTGCCTTGGAGCTGGTCAGCATTGCCAGAATATAGAGTGTCTTGAGTGGTTCCTGAATATTGGGACTTACAATATTCTATGCTATGGAAAACAAGGGGCACTGCAGCCCTTTTATAAATTCACCAACCTAGGGTAAATAGCTCACAAGTCACCCCTGAATATATTCATCATGAGAAAGCTAGCTAAAGATGCTCCAGGGGCTGGTAAAATTCCTTTGCTGCACAGTGGCTTGCACTTTTGGACTTGTCTTCCACTCCAGCTATTTTATCTACCAGATTGCCTTACCCCTTACCTCTTATCCCTCTCCTCTCACTCTTTTTCTTGAGACTGCTATTAATTTGTTAATTATTCATTAGCAAAGCAATATGAATTGCGTAAGGAAATCTCTTTTGTTGCCCCTGCAGGGACCTCTTCACCTTTGCCAATTGTCTTTGTCCCACTGAGTAAATTATTAGACCCAATTACCCAAACAAAGATTTTGAGGTTCAATTTGTTTTCAACTAATCAGGGAGCACAGCACACATTTGTGTATACATACTTATATGTATTTGTGTATATAAACATATCCCTATCCATACACATATACTTATTGTTTATGTATGTGTCTATGCATATATGTATATTATACATATGCACATATGAATATGTGCATACATGTACATGTAGGTGTGTACATGTGTATATGTATGTATATAGGCGTATATGTACACGTGTGTGTATGTGTGTGTTTGTATAATCTTCATGGGTCTGGACTACTTAATCAACTTGTCCTAACTCCCTTCAGTTCTCTGCTCTTCAATATACCTTTCTCACAGCTGCCACAATCATATTCCTGTTCTACAGACATGATCACATCACCATACTGATCAGGTAATTCTCAAGAAAGCTGTCTTGGTTTTGTCCAACCATTTATATTTAAAATCCTAGTGTTTAACTAAAACCAACAAAAACCCTGTGTACTGACCCTAATCTAACACAGGAAGTGGTATGTGTACTTGATTTTTTTTAAACTTTATATTTTATATAATTAATTTGTTTTTAGCTTTCAACATTCACTTCCACAATATTTTGAGTGCCAATTTTTCTCCCCTTCTCTCCCCTCCCCCACCCCAAGGCAGCATGCATTCCTATTACCCCACTTAACCCAATCTGCCCTCCCTTCTATCATCCCCCTTCTCTTATCCCCTTCACCTCTATTTTCCTGCAGAGCAAGATAGATTTCTTTACTCCATTGCTGGTATGTCTTATTTCCCAGTTGCATGTAAAAGCAATTTTAACATTCTTTTTGAAAACTCTGAGTTCCACATTCTCTTCCTTCCTCCCTCCCCACTCACCCTCATTAAGAAGACAAGCAATTTGATTTAGGTTATATATGTGTAGTCATGTAAAACACTTCCATAATAGTCATGTTGTGAAAGATTAGCTATATTTCCTTTCATCCTATCCAGTTCCCCCCATTTATTCTATTCTCTCCTTTGACCATGTCCAATCTCACAAGTGTTTGCTTTTAATTACCTTTCCCCCCACTTGCACTCTTTTCTATCATCCCTCTACATCTTATCTCCTTCCCCCCTACTTTCCCATAGGGTAAAATAGATTTCCATACCTATGCAAATTATTGCCTCCTTCAGCCAAATCTGATGGGAGTGAGGTTCACTCATTCCCTCTCACCTTTCCCTCTTCCCCTTATTATAAAACTTTTTTCTTTCCTCTTTTATGTGAGATAATTTACTCCATTCTACTTCTCCCTTTCTTCTTCTCGCAGTAGATTCTTCTCTCACCCCTTAATTTTAGTTTTTATGTATCATTCCTTCATATTCAACTCACCCTGTGCCCTTGGTATATATCTATATCTATATCTGTATCTGTATCTGTATCTGTATCTGTATCTGTATCTGTATCTGTATCTGTATCTGTATCTGTATGCATATCTACATCTATCTATCTATCTATCTATCTATCTATCTATCTATCTATCTATCTTCTCTCCAACTACTCTAATACTGAGAAAGGTCTCAGCAGTTACAACTATCATCTTTCCATGTAAGAATGTAAACAGTTCAACTTTAGTAAGTCCCTTATGATTTCTCTTTCTCGTTTACCTTTTCTTTTTTTTTTAATTTTATTTTAATTTATTTTTGACATGTGTGGTTTTCATCATTGATTTTAACAGGTGTTTGAATTACAAATTTTCTCCCCATTTCCCCTCCCCCCACTCCAAGATAGCGTACACTCTGGTTGCCCTGTTCCCCAGTCTGCCCTCCCCTCCGTCTCCCCATTCCCCTCCCATCCCCCTTTCCCTTCCTTTCTTGTAGGGCAAGATAAATCTCTATGCGCCATTGCCTGTACATCTTATTTTCTAGTTGCATGAAAAAAAAAACCTTTTCTACTTTTGAACATCTATTTTTTTAAAACCTTGAGTTCCAAATTCTCTCCCCTCTTCCCTTCCTATCCACCCTCCCTAAGAAGTCAAGCAATTCAACATGGGCCACATGCGTAACATTATGTATAACTCTTCCACAATACTCATGTTGTGAAAGACTAACTATATTTTGCTTCTTCCTAACCTATCCCCCTTTATTGAATTTTCCCCCTTGACCCTGTCTCTTTTCGAAAGTGTTTGTTTTTGATTATCTTCATCCCCATCTGCCCTCCCTTCCATCATCTCCCCTTTTTTATATCTTCTTCCTCCTTCTTTCCTGTGGGGTAAGATACACAACTGAGTATGTATGGCATTCCCTCTTCAGGTCACCTCTGATCAGGGCAAGATTCACTCATTCCCCCTCACCTG
>JAQQSZ010000047.1:0-27544 GCA_028646595.1 Phalanger gymnotis | reverse complement strand
ACCAAGAATCACCTACCCAGCAAAACTGAGTATCATGCTCCAAGGCAAAATATGGATTTTCAATAAAATAGAGGACTTTCAAGCTTTCTCAGTGAAAAGACCAGAGCTGAATAGAAAATTTGACTTTCAAACACAAGAATCAAGAGAAGCCTGAAAAGGTAATCAAGAAAAAGAACAAGAAAAAGAAATTTCAAGGGACTTACTAAAGTTGAACTGTTTTGTTTACATTCCTACGGGGAAAGATGATGTGTATGATTCATGAGACCTCAATATTTGGGTAGCTAAAGGGAATATGCATGTGTGTATATGTGTATATATTTATGTATGTTTATGTGTATATATAGATATGTTTATATGTGTGTATGTATATATACATATATATGTGTGTATGTGTGTATATATATGTATATATGTGTATACACACACACACACACACACACAGAGTGGACATGGGATGAACTGAAGATGAATAAGCGATGAGAGAGGAATACATTGAGAGAAGGAGATAGGCAGAGATAGAATGGGGTACATTATCTCGCATAAAAGTGGCAAGAAAACGCAGTTCTGTAGGAAGAGAAGAGAAGGCAGGTGAAGGGGAATGAGTGAATCTTGCCCTCATCAGATGTGACCTGAAGAGGGAATACCGTACATACTCAGTTGTGTATCTTACCACACAGGAAAGAAGCAGGAAGAAGATAAAAAAGGGGGGGATGATGGAAGGGAGGGCAGATGGGGATGAAGATAATCAAAAACAAACACTTTCGAAAAGGGACAGGGTCAAGGGAGAAAATTCAATAAAGGGGGATAGGTTAGGAAGAAGCAAAATATAGTTAGTCTTTCACAACATGAGTATTGTGGAAGGGTTATACATAATGATATGCATGTGGACCATGTTGAATTGCTTGACTTCTTAGGGAGGGTGGATGGGAAGGGAAGAGGTGAGAGAATTTGGAACTCAAGGTTTTAAAAAAATAGATGTTCAAAAGTAAAAAAAAAAATCATAGAATAGATACAAAGAAACCTGGGATTCTGCATTAGCTTTTCCATTTGCTAACTATCTCCTATTATTGAGTCATTCTCTTTTTGGCCCATTCATCATCTATAAAATGAGTTCCAGGGGAGTTCTAGCAAGATAGTAGAGTAAGAGATGTGACAAAGAGTTATAGCTCATCAACCTTTACTTACCACTCACCCCCTACATGCATAGTTGAAAAGAAACTTGTGCCCCTACCTCCAAACAAATAAATAGATGCATAAAAAGCAAGATTTTTTAAAAGAAAGAATGGCATACGTATGTTGAATGAGCCACCCCAAGACAAGAAAAAAGGACCAGAACAAGGAAATGAATAAGTAACACTACAGAAAAAAAGCTTACACAATGAAGAAATATGACACAGGACACATAGAACTCAATAAACACTTGAAAGTAAATGAAACGAGGGCTCATGTCATTAAAAAAGAGGTATGCAAAAGAAGAACTTAATAGATAAAAACAGGCAAATTATAACAAAAGATAGCAATACAAAAGTGATGAAAAATGTGAATAAAGCAGTGGGATCAATGAAAAATTCAATTTTTGTCACAATGGGAGGGCAGAGGCAGCAAAAGATCCACAAATCAGCCAATCGACCAATCTTTCCTAAGCACTTACAATGTGCCTGGGACCATACTGAGCACTAGAGGAGCAAAGACAAGACTGAGACTGTTCTGACTTCATCAAGTTTAAATATTACTAGATAATTTCTCTTAGGTCCCTTCAAGTTCCCAAAATCTGTAATTGTAGGCAGGTAGGAAGCCTCTCCAACCTTTTGTTAAACACCATAAACCTGGCCCTGAAACCCAACAGAAAATGGAAGTGTAGAAGGCAATCTTCAGGGCTTCCATCATACTGTGAATCAGGACAGTAGGTTGGAATCTCTCTCTGTTTGGTAAATTAATAATTAGAGCTTCATTGTACCTCTGCATACAAGACACAAAGCTAGACATGCTGAAAAACAGCAGAATCAATAAAACATAACCCATGATCTGAAGAAGTCTGCAATCTTAGGGGAAGCAAGACATTGCTAATTAAAAGATAAAAAAACAATACAAAAGAAGTGTTGAATAAGGGGTAAACACTACTAGTGCTATTGGTGATAGCCTTCTTAGGCCTCAGCTTCCACATCTGCAAAATGAGAATATTAATTCCACCCTTACTCTCTTGCTTGAGGTGGCCATAGCATCGATGAATTGTATAGTGCTTTCCAACTTTTCTAATTCTACAATTCTTATCATGTATTGAGTCTTAACGCCAGGCCCAAGAATGAGCTTTACCCCCAGAAAAAGACAGAGACTTAATCCAGGCCCCTTTTGGGATACTAATATTGTCTATGACAACAATAAATAAAATTAATATTCTCATTTTGCAGATGAGAGAACTGGGATGTAGAAAGGTGAATACAGATAGCATTGATAGTCTTCACTCTTCATTCAATATTTATCATGGACTGCCTTCTACTATTTTAATCTTTTGAGTAGTTAGTCCAATGATGATATGGTCATGAATAGATAGCTGATGCTTACCTCCAGGACCACAGAAATCATCTGAGTGCCTGTCCTGACAAGGATTCAGGAGTATTGTCTTAGGATACTGAGAATGACAATTTTTTTCGTCTTGAACTTGTTCAAGTCCCTTATGGCACCTCAATTTGTGTCCTAGACCCAAAGAAATGAGTTGAAGACTCAGTGATATTAATAATTATACTTTCTCTAAGCCCCAAACACTTACAAATCATTGTAGAATTCAGTGTTTAGAGAAATCAATACTGTGATAGTTTTACACCAGTGGTGGGCAGAGAAGGTCGAAACCTTTCAGTCTCTTGCTGAAAATCTAGGTAAGCTCTAAGTTTGGACACAAGATTCACTGTCAGAAGTACATTTAAAGAGCAACTATTCCAATATTCTCATTTTAATTCAATGTGATTCAACAAACACTTATTAGATATGCAAAGAATTATGTAAGGTAAGACAGTGTCTGCCCACAAGAAGTCTACCTATTCACAGAAAGCTTTGAATCATAAAAGGGTAACTGACCTAGAAATTGGTAGACTTGAATTCAATTTCCAGGTTGTTTTAGTTGTATAGCTGTGAGACAGTCCCATGGCTGAGCTTTAAAGAGATCAGGGGATGTGTGTAGAAAGGGAGATAGTGCATGGAACTAAACTTAGCATCAAGTACTGAGTTTAGCCATGTATCCATGAACAACTATCTTTCTTGGTGATTCAGATTCTGCATCTATAAGGTGAGGAAGTGGTATTAGATTTCTAAGGCCTTTTCTAACTCGAAATGAATGAATTGTCCTCTGTAAAATTGACATAATAATCATGTCATCCTCCTTATGATGTTATAGCTCTTTTGAATATTCTTCATTCATTCTACAAACATTTAAGAAGCACCAACTATGGGCAAACCTCTGGAGGAGAAGCCACAACTAGATGAAACAGAATTCTTCTTCTTATGGAGCTCAGAGTCTAGTCTAGTCTACTCTAGTTAGGGATAAACCAGAAACACAGATAACATTATTGCTATGTGTATATTTCATACATGTATACATATAAAAATACATTATAATAATGTTAGAGTATATTTTATGTTTAAGTATAACATGTATATATACATGTATGTAATATACATAAATGTATCTATCTATCTATCTATATATATCTACATCTATCCATCTATCTATCTATCTATCTATCTATCTATCTATCTATCTATCTATTTATCTATCTATATGCCTGTGCAAAGCAGTCTAAGTGATTTAGAATTATGCAAGTAAAGTAGCTAAAATGTCCATACCAGAGATTTCAGAGAGTCCACTACTGCCCGTATACCCAAGGTGGTCATTGGAAAAAAAAAAAGGCTCCATATATACCGAAATCTTTTTAGCAGAACTTTTTGTTGTAGCAAAGTATTAGAAACAAAGTCAATGCCCATTGATTGAGAAATGGCTAGATGATATTGGTACTTGAATGAATGGATTATTACTGTGCTATAAGAAATAATAAATAGCAAGAATTCAAAGAAGCATGGAAAGACTTTCATGAGTTGATGCAAAGTGATGTAAGAAGAGCCAAGAAAACAATGTGTATAAGATAAATGGAAAGGACAACCATTACAAAATAATAAAAATTAATAATGTGAAATTATAAAGAACAAACTTGACTTCAAAGAAAAGATATGACACCTCCTCCCCTCCTTTGAAGAGATAATGGTTCACAGGTGTGGAATATTAAATATAATGTCAGATTTTTTCAAGGTATTTGTTTTGCTGAAGTTTTTTCTCTCTTTTTTTTGTTAAAAAGTCTATGTTGTAAGGAAAGGCTCTCTAGGAGTTAGAAGAGATAGAGGAGCAAATTGAGAAAGTATAAAAACAAATGATATCAATGAAATCTATTTTATGTGGAATAAATTAGAACAAAGGCAATCAGCCCAGATTTTCCATGCACCTGTGTCTCTGCTGCTTCTCTCCTTCCTGTCCACATCTACTACAACCCCAGTACAGCCTTCATGTAATCCATCCGAGGTAGACATACTCATTCCCCACGTGGTGCTGAGCCTTTTCTCCAACTCACACATGCTGTGAAAAGGTCAAGCAAGGTCCCGCTTCCCCAACCAGGAAAGTGGTGTCATGTCTCAGGCATTTCCACAGCCTCACCTCCATCATAGCAGTGGTAAAAAGTTTGATGATTCATCTCTGAACCCTATCCCATCCCATCCCTGGAGCTTCCCTACCCCACCCCACTGCAACTTCCCCAGGCCTGGGAGGAGAAGCAATATGAACTAGAGATGAGTGGGAACAGCAGCAGCAGAGGCACATAGGGACGGAGCAGGAGGAAGTAGCAGCTGGCAAAACACAAGAGTTTTCAGTGACTATTGATCTCAGGGGGCTTAGGGCTCAGTTGGCCAAACCCACAATTCTGCTAGTTTGCAGCCTGCTTCCAAGACCACTGCCTCTGTCCCTCTCTCCAAAACACATATCTTAGAAACGAATATCAAAAGCTATTCATGACAACAAAATCTGGACCTACTGTGTATCTTGAGACTTACCTACACCCTTCTGCCCATCTAGAAGTGCCATCCTCC
Source organism: Phalanger gymnotis (assembly GCA_028646595.1). Lineage (NCBI taxonomy): Eukaryota > Metazoa > Chordata > Mammalia > Diprotodontia > Phalangeridae > Phalanger > Phalanger gymnotis. The sequence continues at coordinate 22,420 of JAQQSZ010000047.1, read as the reverse complement.
AGATCTGGGACCTGAACTCCAAAAAATAACCCTCAGGGAAGATGGAAAACTTCTAACTAAATTTCAATAAGAAATTCTTTATTGGGATTGAAAAAGGAATATCACAATTTAATAACTGCAATCAACAGTTGCCCTTCTTCCATTTAGATCAATGTATTTTTTTTGTGGAGAGGAAGGAATGAGACTAAATCATAGTCACATTAGGAGTCAGTAGGAAAGAGAGAGATTAATACCCTCTGAGCCTCAGTTTCTTCATCTGTGAAAATAGGGATAATTAATCCTGTCCCTGCCTACTATCTAGCCTTGTCTCACCTGGACATTGTGGGAATTGAATGGCCTACTGGATGACAAAGCAGCAAGAAAAGAATTAAGTCCCATACAAATAATTCACCCGATGCTATTGGGAAAGGGGAGGAACTCTGGTCTCATGGAATCTCGGAATTATAAAAAAGAACTTCTTAAGGCTGAAGTACAATCCATAAATGGAGAGAAATACTCTCTCAAATATCCTCAGATCATTCTTTTACCTGCTTGTTGCCATTACTGAAATTTCATTTCAACACTTTAGAGAATCACAATATTTCACCACAGGGAGTGTCCTCAGATACCATCTAGTCAACCCACACCTTTTTTAAAAAAATATGTTGTTGACCCCAATTATAGGGTGAGATTTTTGAGAATGGGAATTGTCTTGATTTTTCTTTTTGTATCCCCATAACTTAGCATAGCGTGACATAAAGTAAACACTTATAATGATTTTTATTTTGTTAATTCATTCACTCATTCATTTATTCATAGACTAGATATATTAACTCAAACACTGCTTGAAGGCCACCAGTGCAGGAAAACTTCCTACCTCTTGAGGCAGCCCATTCTACTCTCGTTGAGGCAAGATTTTCCTTACATCAAGCCTCGATCTGCCTCTCTGTAACTCCACCTTTCAGGCTGTTTCCCAACACCTGATCTATGGCTTCACGAGTAGGGATGGAATGTTCTCCTTTCGCAGACGACTCTCATCAATCTCTCTTTTTTCAGACAAACTGTCGGTGAGAAGTAGACTCATTTGGCCCTTTACTGAGAAGCTAAAATAAATGATTGTGTTGCTTTTCCCATTGAGTGAGCAATGTTTTATTCTTTAAAAAAAGAAGCATCACTGTCTTCGGCGTGTTTGTTCAGCGGCCTGGGAGGCACAGCTCCACAGATCACTCATCGGAGTCCAATTCTGGCAAGGTGTTCTGACCAATACAGTTGTCAGAGGCTGTGTCTGTCATTCTGCCAAGCTATCTGACCATCTACTAGTCACAGTTATTGATTGAATGGCTCTTGCCTATATTTGACCCTGTGACAGGAAAGATAGAGGGAAGTTGTGAGGGAGCTCCTGATCCCCAGTCACTGCACTCTGGTACCCCCTGGTCTAAAAGGAGAACTTTAACACCCACTCTCATCAATCAATCAATGAATCAACCAGCATTTGTTAAGTGCCTGCTGGATGCCCAGCACTGCACTAGGTACTAGAAATGCAAAGATAAAAATGAAATCATTCATTCCCTTAAGGAATTTATAATCTAGCTGGGGAAGACAATGTGCAAATATATTGCTGTATGCAAATTAGAAACAAGCTAGTTTTAGAAGAAAGATACTAGTAGCTGTGGGATCTGGAAAGATTTTTGGAAATTAGCATAGATACTGTACAGGTAACCAATTATATGCAGAAACCCTCATGAAGACATGAGTCTGAATCCTACCTTAGACAGTTACAAAGCTCTGTCAACCTTGGACAAGTCATTTCTCGGCACCTCAGTTTCCACATTGCTAAAATGGTGAGAATAGTAACACCAACCTCACTCTGTTCTGAAGATCAAATGAAATCATATATGAGGCACTTTACAAACCCTGAGGGGTTATAAAAATGCTAGCAATTAAGATGTTTCCTCCAGTGGGATGATAGTATTTTTTTCAGATACTTAACCAACTACTTGAAAAGGGAAGAAGAGAAATGCTCCTTCTAACAGACCACACTGCCAGGACTATGGTCCCAAAAGGCTCATCATAAGGTGAGTAGGATGGGTAGAAACGTCCCAAATGTTGACCCCTGTGCCGCTAGCAACTCCCTTCTGTTAATCCATAGTGAGGGCTTTGTTTCTCTGCCTTGGACTGATTCTGCCATTGCTTCCTGTATGAGCTTGGGCAGTCACTTCTCTCTGAGGATCCATTTACTTTTCTGTACAATTGGGGGGGGGATGGGAGGGAGAGGGGGAGAAATAAAGATGGGCAAAATCATCTCTAGTTTAAACTCCTTCTAACTCTTACATCCTTTGTTTAACGTTTGAAAGACCCTTCGGATTCTAACAGCCTATATTTATGTTTACGGCCTCTTCTAACGGTGACATTCCATGTTCTATGTCCCTTTTTAGCTTGTACAGTCCAAGTTCTTGGTTCTATATTTCCTTTCAAATTTGATTGTCTTTGTACTCTGTTCATACCAGGATAGATTTAGAACTAAAAGGTTTTGGAGGTAATAAATAACTAGCCTCCTCATTCTCCTTAAAAGGAATCTAGAGCCCAGAGGGTATAAGCAGCTTGACCAAAAATCACAGAGGTAGGAAGTAGCATAGATCTGGAGCAGGAAATATTTGGCTCAGGAGGAAGTTAGGTGGCTCAATGGATAGAGCTATGGACCTGGAATCAAGAAGACCCAAGTTCAAATCCAGTCTTAGGCACTTATTGGCTGTATCAAACTGGGCAAGTCATATCACCTCCATTTGCTTTGGTTTCTTCAACTGTAAAATAGAAATAACAGCCACCACTTCAAAGGATTGCTGCAGGGATCAAATGAGACAACATTTGCCAAATGCTTAGCACGGTGCCAGGCCTGCTATATTTTTGTACAGTCGTGTCTGATTCTTCGTGACCATTTGCAGTTTTCTTGGCAAAGATGCTGGAATGACTTTACATTTTCTTCCTCAGCTCATTTTACAGACGAGGAAACTGATGCAGAGTTAGGCAGTCACACAGCTAGTAAGTGTCTGAGGCCAGATTTGAACTCAGGAAGATGAGACTTCCTGATCCCAGGCCTGGCACTCCATCCATTGTGCTACCTAGCTGCTCTGGCACACCATATGGAGCCTGGAAAACTATAGCATAGAGATGTTATAAAATGTTTATTCTATTTGTTTTATAAATGAGGAAATGGAGGCCCAGGAATAGTTGGATGACTTGCTTCAGACCACATAGATAACACTTCCTAGAACATAATAGTACTTAGATAGTGCTTTAAGGTTATAAAGAGTTTTACAAATATTTTCTCCTTTGATCCTCCTTATAGCCTTGGGCGGTAGGTGCTATTATTATCCTCATTTTAAAGAAGAGGAAACTGAGACAGATGGATGTTAAATGACTTGTCTGGAGTCACATAGCTGGTAAGTATCTGAGGCTGCATCAGAACTCAGGTTCTCCTGACTCCAGGGCCAGCTCTCTATCCATGGAGCCACCTCAGCTGCCCCTGTAGGTAGTAAAAGGCAAAATCAGGATTTGAACCCAGGGCCTCTGACTCAATTTCTAATACTATAATGTAACATGTTGATTCAATTCTAAGCTGATATGCTCTAAGCACTTTGATGCTTTATCAGTCAAGCTTTTGAGGTCTGGCTCTGCCCTCCATTTCTTGAAAGCAGCCAGCAGAATTGGGATGTAAACCAAATGCTTTTAAAATATGTATACTTCTTCTATTATCAAGCTACCTAAAACAAGATCCCTGCTGGCTGCCTGATTCACCTCTATCCCTTTTCCTCCCTCCCCTCTCTGCCTCTCAACATTTTTGTTAAATTAAGCCCTGATGACATTAAACAAGCTTGGGTTGGGGGGTATGGATCACTTGGGTGACATTGGGTGAAATTGGCTGTTCTGTTTCACTGCTTGGCCAATCAATGAAATTCCATTAGGGAAACTGACCAGGCAGGATTAGGAATATAGATTTCAGATATTGGGCTTTCCTGCTTCACTAGTCAGTCCTTTGAATTAGTCTGAGCTAGGAATGAGAGCTCATGGTTAAGGTGCCAGACAGCTCCTGGATTATAAGGAAGAAGGAGGAGACTACCCCATTGGACTCCTACAGATATAAAGTTATGGCCTAGTGGAGGGTAGGGACCTGGCCCTCTTGATATTTTTCACGAGTAGAGGGGAAAGTAGGGGTTAGGACCTCTATGTCCTGAGCCATTTGCAATAGCTTAGGCTACCTCAAGGACAAATTCAAGCTTATACACTGGATTGGTCAAATATTCAGTGGGCATCCATGGGTCAGAATTTGGGACATACGCATCTATGAGTTATGTTCTATGAGTTATGGAAACCTGGAATTTGCTTGGCTTCCTCCAAGACTTCCTCCAAGGCCTTCAATACTGACCTTTCTGTACCTCATGCCATTCTTTGGTTATTAGCACTCTTTTCTTCCTCTCCAAATTATCTTATATTTTACCAATTTGCTTCTGTAACTAATAATAATAATAATAATATTTATGTAGTATTTTAAGGATTGGAAACCACTTTACATAGGTCATCTCATTTGATCCTCACAAGAACCCTATAAAATAGGTGCTATTATCATCTCCCATTTTACAGATGAGAAAACTGAGACTGAGAAGAAGAGGGACTATTTTTCATTTTTATCTTTGTTATTCCTCCTGACTCCTTGGCAGTGTTTCCTGAACATTGTAGGCCCTTAAGAAAATGTTTGCTGCACTGAATTTAATGCAAAGGCATAGCACCCACTCTTGGGGAGACAAAGTATCTGCCTGAGGGACTCTAGTAAACAGAGACCCACCACCTTCCCAGGAAAGCCATACCATTTTAGGACAGACAGCTTTAATCATTAGGAAACGTGGTTTTATATCAAGCCTAAATCTTCCTTGTTAGGGCTTTCACCCAAAGCTCCTAATTCTACCCTCTGGCACCACTCTAAACATCACCTTTAAAATATTACAGGCCTTCGGATATTCAGAAGACAGCTAGAGCATCTCAGCCATATCTTCTCTCTTCTAGTTCCCTGCCTTAAGAAGTCCCTAATCTGCTAAGGGAAACATTCCCTAACTGTCATTCATCCCTTCAAAGCTCTCTACTCACACAGTTAAGTCTGGAATATTGCAACAGCTTCCCCATTGATCTGTCTGCCTCCTCTCCAGTCCATTCTCCACATAGATTCCAAAGGTATTTTCCTAAAGTACAGGTTTGTTCATGTCACATCCCTGCTTAGGAAACCCCAGTGGCTCCCTAGTACTTCTAGGAACAAATAGAAATTCCTTCGTTTGACATCAAATACTCTTCACCACCTGCCTCCAAGCCACCTTTATGGCCCAATTATATGTTGTTCTCTTTGAAACACTGTATTTCATACAAATGACCTTTTTTACTATCTTTCACATGTGACACTATCTCCCATGCTTTCTCATTACCTGTAGGGACTCCATTGCCTAAAATGCCATGACAAATCAGCTCTATCTATAATAATAAAAGTTAACTCCTATTTGGTGCTTTAAGGTTTGAAAAGCACTTAATAAAGATTATTTCATTTGATCCTCACAATAACCCAGGGAGTTAGGTGTTACACCCATTTTACAGAAGAGGCAACAGAGACAGAAATAAAGTGAATTGACCAGGCTCATACAACTAGGAAGGGTCTGAGTGAGGATTTGAACTCAACTCTTCCTGATTCCTAGTCCAGTGCCCTATCCACTGCACCACATACTTGCTTTGACATTATCTTTTGGATAATAACATGAACATATCTTTTGGAATCCCTGATTTCCTTTAAAGCTCAGCATGTTTTCTTTTCTACATGAAGATTTTCCTGCTCCCTTTAGTTACTAGTGCCTTCCCTGCCCCATATATATATACACACATATATATGAGCAGACATGGAAATAGGAAGAGAAGATAGACACTGGGAATGTGATGGGGACAGAGATAGAGATAGAGATTAAGATGGATATGGGTATAGAGATGATAGAGATTGAAATTGGAATGGAGAGAGAGATAGAGATTATGGAGATGTAGATTAAAATAGATAGACATTAAGATAAGGGAATATAAGTGGCACAGTGGATAGAGTGCTGGGCCTGGCATCAGGAGGACTCATCTTGCTGAGTTCAAATGCCTTCAGACACTTATTAGCTGTGTGACCCTGGGCAAGTAATTTTAATCCTTTTTGTTTCAGTTTCCTCATCTGTAAAATGAACTGAAGAAAGGAATGGCCAACAACTCCTATATCTTTGCTGAAAGTAAAAAAAAAAAACACCAAAAAACTCAAATATGGTCATAAACTCAGATATTACTGAACAAGAAGTCATCGAGAATGAGATAGATATAAAGACAGATGGAGATGATAAAGATGGAAATACTTGTTTCTTCCATTAGAATGTAAGTTGCTGGAAGGCAGGGACTATTCTACTTTTGTCTTTATACCCCCAGAATTGAGAACAGTGCCTAACACATAGTAGGCACTTAAGAAATGGCTCAATTGATTGAGTGGTAACCTTAACAATTGACTGATCCCTAGCACAAGTCATAGATGAAACCTTGATTCTGATCCCAGACCAAACCCTCTCCCTGATCCCAGAGTGATCCTAGATCCCTGACTTCACTAGGTGCATCAGTATATCATAGATCTCTGTAGGGTTAATGTAAGAGCTCTAAGAGTTCTTCCATCATGGAAACTCCCTCCATCAATGTGCATTGTTGATAGTTTTAAATTATAAGCTTAGGTAGTTATCTAAAGGAGAGAGAGATTTTGAAATTATTATTTGGTAATTGCCACACAGTAATTGTTAGAAGCAGGATTTGAACTTGAATTGTCCTGATGCCAAATCTATTTTTAGTATCTAAACATGTATTATTATTATTATTATTAAATTGCTAGTGTTTTGATAGCTTATTACTTTTTCCAAAGAACCATCATGTCTGTCTCTCATTTTTCCTCACCATTTCCCTTACTGGAGGAATGGAATCTTTATGGTGTTCATTTTATGGGAGGGGGAAACTGAGGCTCACAAAGGGAAAATGACATACCAGGTCAAATGACAAGGTCATGACCAAGCTGGAATTGGAACTCAGACCTCTTGACTTCTCCCACTAGAGCCCATGGATGCTCCACTTTCTGTCTGGGAGTTTTTGAATGGATCTTTCAGTCTTTCTCCCTCTCGGGGCATGTTTACAGTTGAGAAGACAAGGGAATTAGATTCACACAAGAAACCCAAATCTCAGACTATTGGAGAAAGGCAAAACAAATAGAAACTAAGGCTTTGTTTCCATTCTTTCTATACTACCAGCTGTTTTCAGGGAGCAGATGTGCTAAACAGCTGGAACTCTGCCACTCTGACATGTGCCATGGAAGGCCTGCCTTTGGAAGACCCATTAGGCACACGCCTTGTTGGATTTAGACCTATTTTAGTCCTTGGCAGTTTCCTATAATAGCAAGCATTCCCTTCTGGGCCCCTGAAGTACACCAGGGCTGCATCTCACTGGCTAGCATTTCTATAGCAAAATCCATTTCTATCTCTCCGCATGACTGATGATCCCAAAGCACTCTTGTGTGATAATGTGCAAATGCCCTGGAGTATTGTAAGATCCCTTCCACCTCTAAATCTATGACCATGAACACCTGCAGGAACAAAAGATTCTCTTCTTCCCAAGGTAGCTCATGCCAATTAAGGACAGCACTAATTTTTGTCACCGTGCAGATGGTATACTGGATAGAGTGCTGGACTTGGAATCAAGGAATACATGATTTCAACTCCAGCCTCTGTCCACTTTAGTTTTGTCATCTCTAAAATGGGAATAATAATAGCACCTGACTCCCAGATTTGTTGTGAAGATGAAATGAGCTATTTGTAAAGTGCTTTGCAAACCTGGAAGTGTTACATAAATGCTAGTTAATATTATTAATTGTTCTCTTTCTCTTCCTCTTTCTCTCCTTCTCTCTCCCTCCCTCCCTCTCTGTCTCTCTGTCTCTGTCTCTGTCTCTGTCTCTCTCTCTCCCTCTCTCTCTCAATCTTTCTCTTTCAATCTCACCTGTATGAGATTCCATTTATTTTTTTTTTGAGGAAAGTAAAAGGAGATAGATTTTGAGCCCAATATAAGTGTTTTAAAAAAGAGGTTTTTCAAAACTCTTAAATTTTCAACACTTTCCCATCTCATATTAGCACCAGCAGGTTCAGTCCAATAAGCTGTCCCACAGAAGAATAATTATAACGGCAAATAGTGAACTTTCAGTCGTAAGTCTTATTCCAGCAGGGGCTGGATACAACCTGTCAAAGACAACTTTGTGACTTTTGCTCTAGGTAGGAAGGTGGCCAAAATGATGCCTAAAATCTCTCCCGGTTCTGAGCTGCTATAATTCTCTGAAACACCACAATGCATTGGGCAGCTTTCTGATGTAAACAACCATTATCCAATGATGAATCCTTTAACATCATGAGATATCATTGTCTTTTATCTGGTTGATAAATCTGATTGTTTTAAAAGTTGGTTGTTTATCTATTTTTTAATGTAAGATGCACCCCCACCCAGATCTAGGCATGCAAGGCTTTCCTAGACTCACTGCCAGCCTTAGTCAAGAGCATGTGTGAGTCATTGATGATGAAAATGTTCACCAGAAGTATGGTTTGAGACCCTTGTCTCAGCTGCTGGTTTTCAATTTAGTTGGAGACCCAGTCCTAAGTTGTTATGGACAAGGAAACATAATTCTCACTGTGTCAGTTTCTTTATATGTAAAATAAGGAGTTAGCCTGGAAGGTGTTGAGAGTCATTTCCTGCTAAAAAAATATCCTGTATCTACCAATCTTTGCTCTTCTACTGTATATTTCCATCTAGCTCTTAGTATTCTAGGTTGTATACTTTATGGTTTAAGGTATTGGTTTTCAGAGTGGGGCTGAGTTCTCCTGGGATTGTTGTCTGATGGTGAAGAGTCAGTGATCTATGAGTCTCACCTTCCTCATATCACACCTTTCTCACAATATCCAATTGTACGTCTTGTCTCCATCACAGCCATATCCCTGCTGCCCCTCTCTATCTTCATTGTTCAAGCTCTTGATCTTTCTCTGTTTCTAGAGCTATGATTCTGTGATCTAAATGAGATGATATTGGCACAGTGCCTGACATAAATTAGCCACTTAATGAGTGTGCATTCCCTACCACTAAAGTACTAACTTTGTAGGATCAAAATATTTTAAAATAAATTCATGCACTCATGTTAAGAACCCATGTTCTAGAGTAACAACAAATCCTGTGGCTGAGTGATTGAACTTCTTACCCACAGCTTTGCACCTCTCCCCCTAATTCACAGAAAATCCCTTGTACTTTTTATAGCTTTGAAAACACAAATGCCTCCAAGTCTCTCAATAGTGAAAACTGATGGTTGGAAAGACCATCCAATAGTCTTTTGCTGAAATCTTCCTACAATGACTCATCTTGGCAGGGACAGTAATCTGGACACAGTCTTAAAGACTATGCTAGTGAAAAATAAGTTTTTTAGAGACACCAGACTATAGAGACATTGAATATGAACCCAATATAGGATGTTGTATCTGCTACCCAAGGACAAGATTCATGGATAGAATCATGGATTCTTGACAAGGAGGTATGTTTTTGGCAGGCAATTGAGAGGCAGCAGAGTGTTGTGGAAAGATTACTTGGACTGGGAATTAGGAGACCTCTGCTTCCCAGTTTGTGCCTTTACTAGCTATGTGAATGCACACATGCCATTTCATTTCTCTGAGCCTCAGTTTCCTCATTTGTAAAATTGAGTGATCATATTTGTATTCCATCTCTCACAAGATTGTTATGAGGAAAGCATAGCTTAAACCTGAAAGCTCTATTTGAATATGAGATTTTTGTAAACTTACTCTTGCTAATAGCAATCAGAGATGCCTCATGATGAAATGGGTTGCCTCAAAGGAAACAAGCTCTTTGTCACTGGGGGTATTCAAGCAGAGAGTATGTAACCACTTACCCAAGATGCTATAGAAGGGATTCTTAAATTGATTAGGCACATTGGTCATGGGGTTAAAAAACCTCTGTTCTAATTACTACCTTGTTTTATAACCCTAGCACAACTGAGATATCTAACTCTCAATGATCTGCAATTCCTCCCCTCCACCCCTATTGGTTTTCATTCTGGCCTCTGGAGCCACATAAAATAAGCCTACTCCCTTTTCCACATGATAGCACTTCAGATATTTGATGATAAAAATCCTCATGACATTCTTTGGAGGAAAATAATTGGTTACGCTTAAAATAATACATGGCTGTTGATAACCAGCATTGTTATTTTTATCAATATTAATTCGTTTCATCCATTTCTAAAATACTGTCTTAGAGGTCATTTTTAAGTATCAGTGTTGGTATTTAAACCTGTACTTACTCTCTGTATTCACTTTCCTCTCTTCCCAATATTTACCAGCACAACTCTTCACTCTTCTCTGCTCTTGGGTCCTTTGCCCTTGTACTTTCAATGGCCATGCCTAGCCTGACTTTAGCCCTGGGTAGCTATCACTGTCATCCTTCACTATCCTTTTCATGTCACTGAATGATTCTGGAGGACATTACACTTTGAGGGACTACTGCATGAGGCCGCTGATTCAATCATTTTAGTACATGATGCCCACTAAAATTTTGTTCACCTAAATCTCAACTTGGACCTTTTTGCTGCAGAGAAAGTATTTGTCCTAATTCACTCTCTTGGACATATTGTAGCAGCTATCATAAAACATCTTTTATGTCTTTAAACCCCTTATCCCAACACATCTTCTCCCAATCAGAAAATAATGTTATCTATGTTTCTCCATAATGGTAAAATTCTTGTTTCTAAAAATGGGACCTCTTTTGAGACAAAGAAAAAAAAAAACAATGACACTTGATACAGCAGCTTTTATTGATAATACATGCAACTTTCTGTCAGAGTAGTCCTCTACTCTTGACTGCGAGGAAGATGCAAATTAAATTATCTGTACTCTAAAACTATCATACACCCCCCCACATACACCCCAAATTTACTTAGATATAGGCTCCTTTTAGTGATGTTTTCATTTAAATTTCTCTAGCAATTATTTATAATTTTAGGTTTGCTTATTTTACTCTGTGTCATTTCATGTAAATCTTTTAATAGTTCTCAGAATTCCTCATATTTTAAATTTTTTTGCTGTGTCATAATATCCCATTTATATTCCTATAGTACAGTTTTCTCAAACTTTCTCCCATTAGATAGGAATCTATTTTGTTTCCTGTCCTTCATCACAAAATGCTGCTGTGAATATTTTGGTTTATATTGATCTTTTGTACCTACCTTTGACTTGCAGGTATATGACCAAAAGTAAGATAGCAGAATCAAAGAATATAGTCATTTATGCCATTTTCTTGTTTAATAAGGAAAGATGGAGATTTGCTCTCTCCTATAGCTTGTGCAATCACAGAAAATAAGGGGCAAATAACATAACAGAGAGAGCAAGGTGTTCAATATACTTATACAATACTTATGCAGTTCCATACTACCATTCATTTACAATATGTGAAGTACTCTGAATTGGAAGGTCAGCTGGCCATTGGCTGGGTGAAGATTAACCATGATTCTGGATGCCCTCAACAAAGTCAGCCTGAAAAGTCCAAGATCTTCCTTCATCCAAATCCACACAGTTAGGTATTTCAAGGCTTTTGAGGCAGGGAAAACCTTGTGAAGTGTGACTGATCTTTGTGACTTTATCAGAGTGAAGCAGAGGGGTAGGAAAACGTTCTAATCTCCTTACCTCTCAACCCTATGCCATGGGATATGGCACATTCAGTAGGAGATACTGAATCCAGCCATCAAGACATTGAGAGAGAGTTTGAGGGACAGTTGAGATACACTGAGCAGGGAGCAGAGAAACAAACTGGATCGGTTCACAGACATAGAGAGGAGCAACATTGTAAAAAGGAAGCAGTCCCACAGAATAAGACTCCTAGTAGTAGAAAAAAGAGATGACTAAAATTAAGAGAGAACTAGCCCTGAAATTTGAGAGTTTAGTTGTGGAGATGCAGTGTCTCATGTGTATTTATATCAAACACATTAGACTTGGTAAATACCTTTACTTTGAGCTAATTATGTATAGGTAATAAATGCTTAATATTTTGGGAGCTGTTCTCTAGATTGAACTGGACAGAAAGAAACAACAAGAGAATCAAGATCTCCCTCTTATATCCTTTCCTCAATTCATATCACACACATACCTTCTGCCACTATACCCTCCTTCACCCGCATCTCACAGAAAGTCCAACCCCTCTACATAAACAACTTGTGTCATTTAATTTACATATGCTGCTAGATCACATTATGGTTTAAGTGCAATTTGAGTAATTAAAAAAAGGTTAATGAGCCCTATTAACTATGTAGTTCACATCTGAATGCAAAAATACTTGAAGTCAATAAATAAGTTTAAAGAGCTAATTAATGCTTAATTAAGAGAGAATAGCAACTTTAGTCAGTTATATCCCTCTGGATTAATGTATGGTGACCCTACATAAAGAAATGGAGATGAGCCAGTAGTATCATAGTACCCTAGAGGAGAAAAGCCCTTTAGGAAATTTGTAGAATCAGAGTATTTCAGAGCTCTGAGGAACCCAAGAGGTCCCTTACAAGGAGCCATATAGCCCCTGCTTGAAGGGCTCCAGTAATGAAAAGATCACTACCTATTAAGGTAGATATTAGGATCCAGGTCTCAAGGTGCTCCAGAACACTCCAAAGGTGTGCCCAGAAGCTACAGTAATGCTAGATAGAGCACCGTATTTGGAGTTAAGAAATATGGATTCTAGACAATGAATTGCTTTTACTCAAACACCTAGGACTCCAAATTCTTTGCCAATTTGGTTGGTAAAACAATCCCTATTTTTCTTATTTCCCAAAGATGTTATAAGGTTCAAGAAAGAGGAAGCATACGGTCATATACATTGGAAAATTATGCATAAATGTGACAGAGGCAAAGGTAGGAGACATTGCTATTAGCATCAAAGAATGTAAGAACTGGAAAGGGCTTGATAACGCAGAATTTCAAAGTTAGAAGGAACACTGGAGTCTAAGATCTTAGCATTTGGGGAGAACACTTACATTTGTAAAAATGAAAAAAATGTAAAAGAGAAAGACTAGTGCTGAAGAAAAAGATGCTTCCGGTCTGAAAAAAAGACTCATTTTGAAAGCACCATGACACAACGGAAAGACCAACAGATTTGGAATTAGAGGACGTAGGATCAACATACAGTTCTGCTACTCATCACATATATGTCCTTAGACAAATTGCTTAACCTCTCTGGGCTACAATTTTCTCACTTTAATGTTAATGCAATGGGAAGATCTTTCTCATCCATTAATAGGCCTACGTGACCTGCTTGAGTCACATAGAAGCCTGAGTCACTTGAGCCTGTGGTGGGAGGACCTTGCGGAATGGGTTGAGCAGGAAGTTGGAGTGAGTTGGAGCTTGGAGAGAAAGAAGAGGCAGAGAGAGCAGAGCAGAGCAGCTAGTGAGAGTGAGAGAGGGAGTGATTTTGCTCAAGAGTTTGTTTGTGGGGAAGTTTGATGGAGGAAAGGCTTGGGGACGGCCTTAAAGGGGATGGTGCCCCCTTCATTGATAATCTGTATGGATTTCTTTGTTGCTATGAGGGATTTGGCTTTCTAGGGTTTGAATAAATGTTTTGGCTTCATCTTCAATGAAGAGAGTCTGTTAGATTTTGCAATTCAAACCTGGGAATAGGATGGTATATTCATAGCAGCCACTGTGAGTATTGCATTGGTGGTAGAAACCCTGGGTCACTTCCTTAACTTGTACTCAAGAGTTGTGTCCCAATTGGGAAGAAGTTACATCCATTTCAAGGATACTCTGTTGGTAGTTAGCACCGTCATAGGTTTTGGCGAGGAGATCATGTGAGTGTCCATTTCTAGTACCATAATTCATGAGTTATCAAGAGTATTATTCCTGCTAATAGTTGGTAGGCACAATTAATTCTATTGAAGGAACTTACTTTAATGACATGGTAAGGATAGAAGTTATTTACCCCACGATCCTGAGCACATTCTCCCACAAATAAATACGAGAGAAGAATGGGCTCAAACTTAGAATACAATGGTAATGAGTCCCACGTGTAAGAAACATTTGGGACAAAGGGCAATTCCTGGTCCTGCGAAGCCTGGAAGTCCTTTATTTAATGTTGAAAGTTTGGACAGCTCCTCTTGGGTGTATCATTTCTTCTGGGTATATTAGCTGGATTCCCAGGGTATACTCCTTTTCATAGAAGGCTTTCTTCTCTGATGCCGGAGATCCTATTTTTTGAAACAGTTTCCTTTTTTGAGTTACTGCCTTTTCATATCCATGTTTTTCTTGATTATATGTCTCTTATTCTTGATGAATTATGTATCACCTACAGCTTAAATAGTGACAAATCAGGGTAACATGGCTGACAGAGGGGGTATCTTCCTGGGGAATCTCATTTACATTGCCTTTCTAGTATTTTACTCACTTGAATTCCACCCACTTAAATATCTCTAGTCATCAGGGGCTCTTTATTTGTTTTTTTGAATTTTTTTTTTCTGATGACATGTACAAAATTTTAAATTTGAGTTCCAGATACTCTCCTTTCCTCCTTCCCCTCCTACTTCATTGAGAAAGCAAACAATTTAATATAGATTGAACATTTGTGGTCATGCAAAACCTAGTTATGTTATGAAAGAAAGTACAGACCAAAAAACTCCAATAAAAATAATTTAAGTATGCTTTGATATCCATTCAAATTTCTTCAGTTCTTTCTCTGAAGGATAGCAATTTTGACATGAGTTCTTCAGAATTGTTACATTCAGTTATGATTAACTGTACATTTCTCTACATCTTGCTTCTCCCCACACTGTTTCTTCTTTTCTTTCTATCTTTTCACTCTTTTCTTCCTCAAAAATGTTTTACTTCTAACCACTACCTCTCTCAGTCCCTCTCTTTTATGAACTCCCTCTTCTCTCATTCCTTTCCCTCCCTACTTCTCTGTAGGGTAAGACAGATTCCTATACCCAAATGAGTATGTAAGTTATTACCTTTTTGTGCCAATTACAATGAGAGTAAGTTTCAAGTGTTGCCCATGGTCCCCTTTCCCCCTTCACTATAAAAACTCTTTTGTGTCTCTTTTATGTGAGATAATTTAGCCCATTCTACCTCACTCCCATTCACCTGATGGATCTCTTTTAGTCATCCCCTAATTTTATCGTTTTATGTATCACCTCAAAAATATTCAGCTCATAGTTGTGCCTACTATTTATATATACTCTTTCTAACTGTTCTAATAATGATAAAGTACTTACGAATCATAAATATCATTGTCCCATGTAAGAATATGAGTAGTTTAAACTTATTGAATCCCTTATGATTTCTCTTTCTCATTTACCATTTTATTCTTTTCTTGAGTCTTGTGTGTGCAGATCAAATTTTCAGTTCACCTGTGGTCTTTTCATCAGAAACGATTGAAAGTCCTCTATTTCATTGAATGTCTGTTTTCACCCCTGAAAGATTACACTCAGTTTTGGTGGGAAAGTGATTCTTGGTTGCAATCTTAGCTCCTTTCACCTCTAGAATATCATATTCCAAGTCCTTGGATCCCTTAATGTAGAAGCTGCTAAATCTTGTGTTATCGGCCACGATATTTGATTTTTTTTTTAATTTAAGAGGAGTTTATTAAAAAATACACCAAGTCAAAAATCACTGCCCAGCTCAGGATTCAAAGATATGGTTTCTTCTAAAGATACCTTTTTGAACAGCAGCAAGAAAATCCGGAGAACACTGTCTTCAACAGGGGATGGGTCATTGACTCTTACCTCCTCCCTAATTGCCTCTTCAGGAAGAAATGACACTAGAGATAAAGGGAATATTATGGGAGCACATGTGACTACTTGAGGCCTCTCTTAACAGACTGATTAATGCTACTGAGAAGACTAGCCAGGCTAGAAAAAATGGGGCCACTAAAACTGGGTCAAAACAAATTTCAATAAAATGTTAAAATATTAAACATAAATAAAATTTAAAATATTAAATTAAATTTAAAGTATTAACAATAAATAAAATTTAAAATGTAAAATATCTATGAAACTATGCTAACTATATGATACTAAACAAATACTTGATTGGTTGTTGTCCTTCCTTCTCCAAAAGGACAAAATGACTCCACTATGTTAGGATGAAGGTATAGCGTGTTTGCCCGTCACTTATCAGACCACTGTGAGTTCAGAAGGCTCTCCCACTTGTCGGACACAAATCCAGGAGGTGAGCAGGGCACTCCTTATAAAAGGCTGCTCAGACACTCAGGGGGCTGCCAAATGCCACTGCTGCTGCAGTTCAGTGAGAAAGCTTACTCTTCCAGGGGCAAGATGTCAGGTTGAGATGACAGTGATGACTTGGTATAAAGTGGATAACTTTGGTATCTTCCAATGTGTAACCATAACTCTCATTTCTTTCCTCAATTTTTCTTTGAGATTTCGCATGTAACTGCTTTTATTTCATTGCCTTCTTCTGCATTTGTGTTTTGATCTTCCTTGTCACCATAGTAACTTTTCACAGTAATGTTCTTTTTTGTTGTTTTCTCTTTTTCCAGATAATTTCTTGATTTTTAACTTTCTATATTAAAGTTAGGTTCTGCTCCTGGAGTGAAGGGCATGCTGTTTCAAGCTTAAAGGTTTGTGCTGCTGTTTTCAGAGCTAATTGTAGGAGTCTAGAAATTTTCAGTTCTTCCAAGGTGGTATGATCTCAGGAGAGCTGTAGTCACTGCTCTTCTGGCCTGTGCTCTGATGGTTGAGTGACCACAAACACTCTTTTCTGCCCTGGAACGGTGACCAGAGTTCCCACCCCTCTTAATACTGCTAATCACCATGAGACTGTGACCCAGAACCATGCATATGCATGCAACAGAGTCCTATTTCCAGCAAAGGGTCCCCTGTAATCTCCATTTGACCATTTGTTTGAACCCCTTACAATCTGTGTTCTGAGAACTATGAAAGTCTGATTGAGTTACCCTCAAGGTCTGCTGCTGGCTTCTTGGCTGCAAGACTGCACTCCACTCTCACTCCAGTGAAACAGACCTTTCCTGCCAAACTTCTAAGTTGCCTTGGGTTGGAAAAGTGTTTCACTTTATGCTTTTTTGTTGGTACTGCTGACTCAGAATTCATTTTTTAAAATTTTATTTATTTTATTTTAAATTGATGAATAAAAGAAGAATTTCCATAATGTATTATAATAAAAAAGGTTGCACATGAAACATCAAATCTATTACATAATACTGGCTATGCCTTTCAAATATATCGAAAAATTATCATGTGAATTTTCATCTTCATTCATTTTGAGGCAATTTTAAATGTTGTTTGGAGGGAAAATTAAGAAAGGTCAAATGAGTCCTGTCTTTACTTCACCTTCTTGGTTCCACTTCACCATTTTACTTAATCATATTAATTTTATGACTCAATTATAGAGGCATGACAACTTTGTAAAGGAATCACAAGATTTGGCCACAATTTTACATTAAATTTAACACTTCCCATCCCCTCCCCCACTTCATAGCACTTTTTCCAATTGTATGTATTTAGTTTTCAACATTCACTTTTATATAGTTTTAGTTTAATTTTTTTTCTCCCTTCCAACCTCCCTCCCAAGACAGAAAGCAATCTGACATATGTCATACATCTACAATCATAGTAACATATTTCTACATTTTTCACGTTGTGAAAGAAGAATCAGAACAAAAGGGGAAAGCCATGAGGAAGAAAAAACAAAAATAAGTTAAAATTGTAGAGGTGGCTAGCATTTTCGATCACTAGGCTTTTGGAATTGTCTTGGATCATTGCATTGCTGAGAAGAACTAAGTCTGTCACAGGAGATATCATACAATGTTGCTGTTGCTGTTGCTCTGTACAATATTCTCCTGGTTTGTTTCACTCAGTATCAGTTCACATTAGTCTTTCCAGACTTCTCTGAAATCCATCTGCTCATCATTTCTTTTTTTATTAAGATTTTTTATTTTTAGTTTTCAACATTCAGTTCTGCATTTTTTGAGTTCCAGATTTTCTTCCCCTTCCCCCTCCTCCCTCCCCCCACCAAGATGGTGTGGAATCTGATATGTCTTCTACATATACCATTGCATTAAACTCATTTACACAATAGTCAAGTTGTAAAGAAGAATTGTGAACACTGCAATGAATCATGAGAAAGAAGAGACAAAACCAAAAAAAAAAAAAAAACAACAGAAAAAAAGAGAACAAATAGTTTGCCTCAATCTGCATTCAGACTCTGTAGTTCTTTCTCTGGATGTTGATAGCTCTCTCCGTCATGAGTCTTTTGAAGTTGTCTTTGAACCTTTTATTGCTGAGAAGAGCCAAGTCTATCAGTTATTCATCACAGAATCAATATATCTGTGGACATGTACAACATTCTCCTAGTTCTGCTCCCCTCACTCAGCATCAGATCATGTAGGTCTTTCCAGGTTATTATGAAATCCATATCTTCCCCATTTCTCATAGCACAATAGTATTCCATTACCTTCATATACCACAACTTGTTTAGCCATTCCCCAATTGATGGATATCCCCTTGATTTCCAATTCTTTGCTACCACAGAAAGAGTCGCTATAAATATTTTTGTACATACAGGTCCGTTTCTCACTTGGGTGATCGCTTTGGGATACAGCCTTAGAAGTGGTATTGCTGGGTCAAAGGTTATGCACATTTTTATAGCCCTTTGGGCATAGTTCCAAATTGCTCTCCAGAATGGCTGGATCAGTTCACAACTCCACTAACAATATCACGGTGTTCCAATTTTCCCACATCTTCTCCAGCATTTATCATTTTCCTGTTTTGTCATGTTAGCCAATCTGACAGGAGAGACATGGTACTTAAGAGTTGTTTTGATTTGCATTTCTCTAATCAATAATGGTTTAGAGCATTTTTTCACGTGCCTATATAGATATCTTTAATTTCTTCCTCTAAAAAGTGCCTGTTCATATCCTTTGACCATTTCTCACTTTGGTAATGACTTGTATTCCTATAAATATGGTCAATTCCCTTTAGTAATACATTACATTCTTATGACACAACTTGTTCAGCCATTCTGTGTTTAGCCATTCCCCAGTTGATGTGCATCTTCTTAATTTCCAATTCTTTGACACCACAAAAAGAGTTGATACATGTGTGTGTGTGTGAGTGTGTGTGTGTATTGTACATATGTTCCCTTTTCTCTGAAGGGTATGCACAATTCGATTGCCCTTTGGGCAGAGTTCGAATTGCTCTCCAACATGGTTGGATCAGTTCACAACTCCACCAACAACGCATCAGTGTTCTAATTTTCCCACATCTTCTCTAACATTTATTATTTTCCTTTTGTGTCATATTAGTCAAACTGATAGGTGTGAGGTGGTACCTCAGAGTTGTTTTAATTTGTATGTCTCTAATCAACAGTGATTTAGAGCTACTTTTTTCATGCAACTATAGACAGCTTTAATTTCTTCCTCTGAAAACTGTCTGTTTATATCATTTCACCATTTTCAATTGGGAAATGACTGGTATTCTTATAAATTTGACTCAGTTCTCTATATATGTGACAAATGTGACTTTTATCAGAAACTCTGACAGTAAAAAAATGTTCCTTAGCTTTCTGCTTTCCTTCTAATTTTGGTTGCATTGGCTTTGTTTGTGCAAAAACTTTTTAATTTGATGCAATCAAAATTATCCATTTTGCATTTCCTAATCTTATTTCTCCCTTGTTTGGTCATAAGTTCTTCCAGTCTTCATGAATACAACAGGTAGACTATTCTTTGCTCTCCTAATTTGCTTATGGCATCACCCTTTATGACTAAATCACATATCCATTTTGACCTTATCTTGGTATTGATTGTAAGATGTTGATCTATGCCTAGTTTCAGCCATACCATTTTCCAGTTTTCCCAGCAGTCTTTGTCAAATAGTGAGTTCTTACCTCAGAAGCTGGAGTCTTTGGGTTGGTCAAACTGATGATTTGTATGGTTTTATTTTATATCCTGCAACTTTGCTTAAGTTAATTATTTCAAGTAGCTTTTAGTTGATCCTCTAGGATTCTTTAATATAGCATCATATCATCTGCAAAGAATGAAAATTTTGTTTTTTCATTGCCTATTCTAATTCCTTAATTTTTTTCTTCTCTCATTGCTAAAGGTAGCATTTCTAGTACAATATTGAATAATAGTGGTGATAATGGACATTCTTGTTTCACCCCTGATCTTATCTCCATTACATATAATGCTTGCTGATGGTTTCAGATAGATATGGCTTGTCATTTTAAGCAAAACTCCATTTATTTCTATATTTTCTAATGTTTTTAATAGGAACAGATGCTATATTTTTTCAAAAGCCTTTTGTGCATCTATGAATATTATCTCTGTAGGTTTTGTTATTGATATTGTCAATTATGCTGATAGTTTTCCTAATATTGAACCAGCCCTGCATTCCTGGTATAAATCCCACCTGGTCATAATGTATTATCTTTGTGATAAATTTCTGTAGTCTCTTGCTAATATTTTATTTAAAATTTTTGCATCAATATTCATTAGAGGAATTAGTTTATAATTTCTTTCTCTGTTTTGGCTCTTCCTTATTTAGGTATCAGTACCATATTTATGTCATAAAAATAATTTTGGTAGGACTCTTTCTTTCCCTACTTTTCCAAATAGTTTAGATAGTATTGGAATTAATTGTTTAAATGTTTGGTAGAATTTGCTTTTAAATTGATATGGCCCTGGAGATTGTTTCTTAGGGAGTTCATTGATGACTTGTTCAATTTCTTTTTTCTAAAACAGGGTTATTTAAGTATTTTATTTCCTGTTTTGTTAATCTGGGCAATTCATATTTTTGTAAATATTTATCTACTTCATTTAGATTGTAAGATGTATTGGCATACCATTTAATTTTCTCTTCGTTGCTGGTGAATTCATCTTTTTCATTTTTGATACTGATAATTAGGTTTTCTTCTTTCTTTTTTTTAAAAATTGAATTAACCAAAGGTTTATTAATTTTATTTTTTATGCTACCAGCTCTTAGTTTTATTTATTAGTTCAATAGTTTTCTTACTTTCAATTTTATTAATCTCACTTTTAATTTTTAGAATTTCTAAAGTCGTATTTCACTGGGAATTTCTAATTTGTTCTTTGTTTTAGCTTTTTGAGTTGCATGACCAATTCATTGTTCTCTTTTTCCGTTTTATTCATGTAAGCATTTAGAGATATGAAATTTCCCCTAAGAAATGCTTTGGCTTCAGCCCTTAAGATCTGATATTTTATCCCGTTATTGTTCTCTTTCATGAAATTATTGATTGTTTCCACGATTTCTTGTTTGACCCACTTATTCTTTAAGATTAGATTATTTAGTTTCCAGTTATTTTTTAGTCTATCTTTACATGGCCCATTATTACATGTAGTTTTATTGCATCATGATCTGAAAAGGATGAATTTAATATTTCTGCCTTTTTGTATACATGGTCAATTTTTGTGTAGGTGCCATTTATCACCCAGAAAAAGGTATAGAAAAAGGTAAGGTTCCTCTCTATTCCTATTCAATTTTCGAACTTTTTCTCTAAATTCTAACTTTTCTAAAATTCCATTCACCTCCTTAACTTCTTTCTTGTTTATTTTGTGGTTAGATTTATCTAGTTCAGAGAGGGGGAAGTTGAGGTCACCCACTGGTATAGTTTTGCTGTCTATTTCTTCCTGTTACTCACTGAACTTCTGTTCTAAGAATGTAGATATTATACCACTTGTGCATATGTGTTTAGTATTGATGTTACTTGATTATCTATGATACCTTTTAGCAAGATGTAGTTTCCCTCCTTATCTCTTTTAATTAGATCTATTTTTGCTTTCTCTTTGCCTGAGATCAGGATTGCTACCACTGCTTTTTCTTTTAACTTCATCTGAAAAAAAATATTCTGCCAGCCTTTTACCTTTATTCTGTGTGTATCTCTCTGCTTCAAATGTGTTTCTTGTAAACAAGATATTGTAGGATTATGATTTTTAGTCCACTCTGCTATCCACTTCTGTTTTATAAGAGTTCATCCCATTCACATTCAGCTATGTGTTTTTCACTCCATCTTATTTTAACCCTCTTTGTATTTTTCTCTATCCTTTCACCCTGTCTCTCCTCATCAGAGTTTTGATACTGACCTCTGCCTCCCTCAGTCTGCTGCTCCTTCTGTTAGCCCCCTCCCTTTTCTTTCCTTTTTCCTTTACTACTTCTTCCTTCCCTTCAATCCATACCCTCCTTTTTTTTTTTTTTTTTAAAGCTCACATTATGTTTATTATTAACATCTTTAGTTTTCAGCATTAATCTTCGCATGCGTTTGAATTACAGATTTTTCTCCCCATTTCC
>JAQQSZ010000046.1:10943-45929 GCA_028646595.1 Phalanger gymnotis | reverse complement strand
AAGAAGAAGAAGAAGAAGAAGAAGAAGAAGAAGAAGAAGAAGAAGAAGAAGAAGAAGAAGAAGAAGAAGAAGAAGAAGAAGAAGAAGAAGAAGAAGAAGAAGAAGAAGAAGAAGAAGAAGAAGAAAAAAACTCTGAGTTGCCATTTGAAGGGATCCCTGGCTATGAATGTGAACCAAAAAGATGAGCATTCAGTTTTGGGCTCAGAATTAAGCTTTGAGTCTAGGGGATTGTAACTTACTGTGACCTAGGCCTGGACAGTGTGGTATTTTCTGCTACCCTTTAAGGATAAGGATGTGTTGTGCTAGGGAAGACCCTGGCCTGGGACCCCCTGATTGTATAAACTAGTATTTGGGGGGAATGATATGTTATACACTGAATGCACTGATATATGCTGTGTGCCGTGTTACATACCGAGTGTTATGATATATATTGAATATGTTTTGTTTAAGGATGTTGCTATGGATGTTATGCTTTAGTTTCTTGAATAAGGTTTAGTTTTGAATAGGTACCATTTCACCCTAAATAAATATATGTTCATAGCAGCCTTCAAGTGGGCATTTGGTGGGCATTACTTAACTTTGTGATCCCATCCTCATCGCCATCTTGACTCAAGGCATAATTCTGAGCCCCATGGCTCCTTCTCCATGCACTGACCACTCTGACTCTCACCTGGGTTCACATGCAAGCAGCTCTCTGTTCCTACTCCTAGTCTCAGTTCATGGGGGAAGGGACTGCTCCACTTCAAGCTCTCTCTGCTCCTGTCTGACAGCAAGCTCCAGGGCCTGCTGCTTCCAGCTTCTTTCTCTGGGAAAACAAAGCTTAACAGGGCAACAACAACATTGACACACATTACCAACACCACCATCTCAATTCACCTTCAAAGCCCAGAGGCTCTGTGATAACAGCTCTTAAAGGGGGCTTAAGCTAAGCCTCCTTGGCATGGGCCAGTCTCTGCCCTTCAGCTCACTTCCTGGGATTCTCCTTCAGGGAGTCTCTGCTGCTGCCACTAGCCTTCTCAATGCTGTATGCTCAAAGCTCATTTTTTTCTTCATGCTTGTTTTTCTTCTTCAAACTCTACTCTCAATGCTGAATGCTCATCTTCTTCCTCTGGGTTCACATTCATAGCTAGGAGGGCCCTTCAAACCTTGGCTACTCATCTTCTTCTTCTCAGTTCTCCTCAGGTGTGAGCCCCAAAGCGTTATCAAGCTTCCAGCTTATCTACTGTTTCACTTGGCATCTGATTGACTCAGCACACCTGGCTAGTGTGAAATTCAGCTTCTGGCCAGCTTAGTGCCCTAGAGACATGAAAATGCAGGGGCCTCAGCACATAATGTGAATTCCTCAGATGTTTACAATTTAGCTTGAGGCTGAGAAACTGAACTTGAAAAGAAAAACAGCAAAAAATCCCACTTTGCTTCCCATTACAGAAATACATTTCCCTTTCTTTCTACCTCACACCAAAATGTATTGTGATCCACAGATTCAAAGAATCTTTGTGTTGGAAGGGATTTTATTGTTTAATTGAAATTTATATTTTAATTACATGTAAAAAATATTTTAACATTCATTTAAAAAATGTTTGAGTTCCAAATTCTCTCACTTCCTTTCTCCCTATCCTTTCCTTGAGAAGGCAAGTAATTTGATATAGACTATACATATGCAGTCATGCAAAATTTATTTCCATATTAATCATTGTGTAAAAGACAACACAAACAACAAAAAGACGAAAAAAAATTTGAAGTTTTTTTTTTTTTTTAAGTATACTTCAATCTGCATTCAAAGTCCATCACTTCTTTCTCTGGAGATGGACAGCACCTTTCATCATAAGCTTTTCAGAATTGTCTTGGATCATTGTATTTGCTGAGAATAGCAATGCCATTCACAGTTAATCATCTGCAATATTGCTGTTATGGAGCACAATGTTCTCCTGGTTCTTCTCGCTTCACTTAGCATCAGTTCATATAAGTCTTCCCAGGTTTTTCTGAAATAATCCTATTCATTGTTTCTTATAGAATAATAGTATTCTACCACAATCATATACCACAACTCGTTTAGCCCCTCCCCAATTGATGGGCATCCCCTCAATTTCCAATACTTTGCCACCACATAAAGAGCTAATATAAATGTTTTTATACATATGGATCCTTTTTTTCTTTTTTTTAAATCTCCTTGGGATACAGACCTAGTAGTGGTATTACTGAGTCAAAGGTTGTGCAGTTTTATAGCCCTGACATAGTTCCTTTCCAATATAGTTGGATCAGTTCACAAATCCACCAAAAGTGCATTAGTGTCCAAATTTTTCCACATCCTCTCCAAAATGTTTCATTTTCCTTTTTTGTCATATTATCCAATTTTACAGGTGTGACATGGCACCTCAGAGTTGTTTTAGGTGGCATTTCTCTAATCATTAGTGATTTAGAGCATTTTTTTTCATATGACTATAGATAGCTTTGATTTCCTTGTCTGAAAATTTCCTGTTCATATCCTTTGACCACTTATCAATTGAAGAATGACTTGTGTTCTTCTAAATTTGACTCTGTTCTCTACATATTTGAGAAATGAGGCTTTTATCAAAGATACTTGCTATAATTTTTTCCTCAGTTTTCTGCTTTCCTTCTAATCTTGGCTGCATCATTTGTGCAAAATCTTTTTCATTTAATGTAATCAAAATTATCCATTTTAAATCTTATAATGCTCTCTATCTCTTGTTTGGTCATAAATTCTTCCCTTCTCCATAGATCTAAAAGGTAAAATATTTCATGGTCCACTAATTTGTTTATGATATCACCTTTTATGTCTAAATCATTTGACTATTTTGGTCTTATTTTGGTACAAAGTGTAATGTCAGTTTATACTAGTTTCTGCCAAACTGCATTCCAGTTTTCTTAGAAATGTTTGTTACATCTTGAATTCTTACCCCAGAAGCTCGGATCTTTGGGTTTATCAAACACTAGATTACTGTGGTCATTTACTACTGTGTAATATGTACATAATCTATTCCACTGCTCTACCACTCTATTTCTTAGCCAGTACCAGATTGTTTTGATGATTACCTATTTGTAACGCAGTTTGATATCTGATACTTCTAAGCCATCTTCATTCACATTTTTCATATGATTTTTGTTGGTTTTGTTATTAATATGGCCAATTAAGCCAATAGTTTTCCTAATATTGAGCCAACCCTGCATTCCTGGTATAAATCCCACCTCATCATAATGTATGATCTTTGTGATATATTGCTGCATAAAATTTTTTCATCAATATTTATTATGAAAATTGGTCCATAGTTTTACTTTTCTGGTTTAAGTATGAACACTAAATTTGTGTCATAAAAGGAATTTGGTAAGATTTCTTCTTTGCCTATTTTTCCCAATAGTTTATATAATATTGTAATTAATTGTTCTTTAAATGTTTGGTAGAATTTATATGTGACTCCAGCTGGCTCTGGGAATTTCTTCTTAGGGAGTTCATTTATGGCTTTTTCAATTTCTTTTTCTAAAATAAGGTTATTTAAGTATTCTATTTCCTCTTCTGTTAATCTGGGCAGTTTATTTTTTTGTAACTATCCATTCATTGTAAATATGCATTCATTCACTTAAGTTATTAGATTTATTGGCATATAATTGGGCAAAGTAGCTCCTAATCATTGCTTTAATTTCCTCTTCTTTGGTGATGAGTTTGACGTTTTACTTTTTGATACTGGTAATTTCTTTTTTAAAATCCAATTAATCAATGGTTTATCTATTTTATTGGGATTTTTTTTCCAAAAAAAAAAAAAACAGCTCCTAGTTTTATTTGTTAGTTCAATAGTTCCTTACTTTCAATTTTATCAAATTTTATTAATACCTCCTTTGATTTTCAGGTTTCCAATTTGGTATTTAATTAGATATTTTTGATTTGTTCTTTTTCTGGACATGAATTGCATGTCCAATTCATTGATCTGCTCTTTCTCTATTTTATTGATATAAGTGTTTTGAGATATAAATTTTCCCTCCAGTACTGCTTTAGCTGCATACCTTAAATTTTCTTATGCTGTCTCATTATTGTCATTTTCTTTAACGAAATTATTGTTTCTATGATTTGTTCTTTGACCCACTTATTCTTTAGGATTAGATTATTTAGTTTTCAATTAAGTCTTAATCTATATTTCCATGAACCTTTATTGAATGTAATTTTATTGCTTTATGATCTGGAAAAGTTGCATTTGATGTTTCTTTTCTGCATTTGGTTGTGAGGTTTTTATGTCTTAATGCACGGTCAATTTTTATATAGGTACCATTTACCACTGAGAAAAAGATATATTCCTTTCTATATCCATCCAGTTTTCTCCAGAAGTCTATCATGTCTAACTTTTCTAAAATTCTGTTAATCTCCTTAACTTCTTTCTTGCTTATTTTCTGGTTAGATTTATCTAGTTCTGAGAGAGGAAAGTTGGGGTGTCCCACTAGTATAGTTTTATTATTTCCTACTGTAACTCATTTAACTTTTCCTTTAAGAATTTGTATGCCATACCATTTGGTGTGTGTATGTGTATACATATATACATACATACATACATATACATGTGTATATATGTGTGTATTATATATACATATATGTACATATGTGTATATATATAATACACACACATATAATATTAACTTTATTTCATTGTCCATAGTATCTTTGGCAAAATGTAATTTTCCTGATCATCTCTTTTGATTATATCCATTTTTTGCTTTTTGTTTTGTCTGAAATCATAATTTCTCCCCCTGCTTTTTTTTTCTTTTTTAACATCAGCTGAAGCATAATAAATTCTCCAGCCCATTATTTTTACTCTGTGTGTGTTTTTCTCCTTTTTAAACATGTTCAAACTCTGGTTTTCAATCCACTCTGCCATCCACTTCTGCTTTATGGGTAAGCCCATCCCATTCACATTCACAATGATGATTACTGAGTATTTTCCTTCATTCTATTTCTCTTCCCCCATTTATCCTTCTCTCTCTCTCTCTCTCTCTCTCTCTCTCTCTCTCTCTCTCTCTCTCTCTCTCTCTCCTTTCATCCTGACTCTCCTCAAAAGTCTATTCCATTTCTGACCACCATCTCCCTCAATATTCCCTTCCATCAACTCTCCTTTCTCTGATTCCCTTCCCCTCCTACTTCCCTGTAGGGCCAGATAGATTTCTGTGCCCAGATAAGTGCGAATGCTATTCCCTATTTGAGTCAATTCCAATAGAAGGTTCAAGTATTGCCTGCCACTCTCCCATCTTCCCCTCCATTGTAAAAGCTATTCCTTTCACACCCCTTTTATGTGAGATAATTCTCCTCAAACTATCCCTTCCCCCTTCTCTCGGTGCATCCCTCTTTATCTGTTGGGGGTCCCCGACCAGCGGACCCCAATCTCGGGATGCAATGGATGAGGCAGGAGTCAAGGTGGAAGCAACTCCAATTTATTGGGAGAAATCTTCCATTTTTATAGGGTTTGCACAACATGGGCAGAAGCAAGTGGCCAATGGGTATGAGGATGACAGCATGGGAAGGAACAGAAATGTTGCAGAGGGACAGGATAGAAATGTTGCAGTACGGGTATATCGTTGCACTTTGTTCTGGTCTGGATTGTTGCAATGTATGGTAGACTACGGTATCTGCAAGCTTATGGGGAAGATTAGGACTGTTGCAAAATAGTTTCTGTAGGAGTATGGGAACAAGAAGGGATGTTGCCCTACAGTATCTACGAAGGGATGGGAAGGCTCAGGCATGTTGCAAGATGGTATCATGAGGCAGCATGTCCCCATAAAGTATCAAAGATGTT
Source organism: Phalanger gymnotis (assembly GCA_028646595.1). Classification (NCBI taxonomy): domain Eukaryota; kingdom Metazoa; phylum Chordata; class Mammalia; order Diprotodontia; family Phalangeridae; genus Phalanger; species Phalanger gymnotis. The sequence continues at coordinate 40,137 of JAQQSZ010000046.1, read as the reverse complement.
CCAGTAAGTAAAGTAACGAAGCATTGTATTAGGCACTGGTTCAAGAGCATTAGGTAATAGCCAGCTGGGTACCTCCTTTAGGGCTTATGAGTACTTTGTGGACAGACTCTGCCTGCATGTGTAGGATGACTACAGGGGCTGCTAAGGGCGGAGGCCCTCCCTCCCAGCACATGCTGTTCCAACTCCTACTAAGCCTGTCTGGTTTTACCCAGGAAACAGGCCAAGTGCCAGGGTCCTAAGAGTCCCAGGGTCAGCACCAACCCCTTACATTTATCATTCCTTCATTTTATTTTTTTTTTAAATCATCCAAGCTTGAAGCATTTTTTTTACTTTCTTTATTTTTCTTGATTTTTTTGTCTACGTTTTCTTTCACAACATGATTATTATGTATATATTTTGCATGACTACACTTTTATAACCTATATTGAATTGCTTGCCTTCCCAATGAGATGGGGTGAAGAGGGAGAAAGGGAGAGAATTTGGAACTCAAAGTTTTAAAAAGAAATGTTAAAAATTGTTTTACATATAACTGGGGAAAATAAAATATTAAATATAAAAACGAAAACTTGAAATCAGCTTCTCAGAATTCATAGTCATTTCCCCTAGTCAGAACATACAGAGTTGCCCAAATATTTCAATACCTGTATGCCTGAAAAGACTGAGCCACCAACTTAAACCAACAAGGTTTAAGATAAGTTCAAAACATCTACCAAGGGAGTCAATCTGCAATTCGGACAAGGTAGACTGGCCAGTCTCCTGGGTGGACTGAATCAGGAAACTCAGAAGATTTCCAGGCATCACCTCCTCCCCACAAATACTACTCTTACTCAGGTATCATATGGAAAGATCATATGACAGAACTCATAGAAATAGCTTTTCATTGCCCAATGAGAAAAGGGTTTTGAAATGCAAAGAATTCTGGGATCTAAGCTAACTTAGAACCTTCCTCACTAGGTCTAACGAAAGAAAACCAGTCTAAGTGATAATCATTTTTAAAGAAATTAATTATATTACTTTCCATAGCATATAATGTCTATGATAAGGCCACTGCAATTTGCCCAATAGAGATCTTCTGAAGACTACCTGAATGAAGAGATAAAAATTACTTGGAATTCTCATAGCAGAATTTCCTGTTTCAATTAATGCTTCAAAAATACTTGAAAAGTACTTGCCCTTTCAAATAGGTTAGGCATTCCCTGTTAATTGGCTATGATGATATAAAAGTCAACCTAAGTCTGCTTCTGTATGAATTAGCAGAGGCCCTTGATTAGCTCATTAAAGAAGTCCAGGTGAATGTGGCTGTGCTTTGTCATTTTAGGTTGCCGATCAGTTTCAGAGATCAGCCAGGACTTGGTACAATTCTCCAGGCTATAAGAGGTGACCTTTCCAAGGGGATCTGAGGACTGGATGCATCAAGCAACCATATGGACCCAAATTTCTCAAGGCATGTTTCCAAGTGGCTCCCTAGAAGATCTTCACTGACAGTCAGACTTCACAGTTTGCCTCTTTCCAGGCATCAATACGCTATCTAGAGATAGTCCATACCCATGATCATGATTTCTATTCTAAACATAGGGAAAATATTAAGCAACTATGTATTTTTTTATTCTGAACTTAAGGAATAAAATAAGCATTTCCATTATAAAGTGGGATAGAAAAACAGAGGATAGTACTTGAAATTGCAGATCAATTATGTACAACTTGCGATTTCTTTCAAATATGCAACAAAGTTATCATATGACTATCTTTTTTCTTTCCCTTCCCCCACCCCAAATTTTGAGATGTCTACCAGTAGACACAAATCTGTATGTGTGTGTGTGTGTAGTAGCAATTAAATTTGAAGATCTTTCCCACCCATTAATAGACCATGCGACCTGCTTATGTCACAAGAAGCCTAAGACACATGTGGTGGGAGGAACTTCCTGACAGGAAAGGAGGTTATGTCACAGGAAATTCTGAGAAAGAGAGAGAGAGAAGATGTTATGGCTGCCAGTGACTGCTAATGGCCACCTCGTGATTGTTAGAACTGAATGTGCTGAATTAGCTGTACTGTGAATTTGTTTGGGGGAAGACGCCAGCAGGGGGTTCTGGATAAGATTTCACTGTTAAGTGACTTAGGAGACTGAGGAAGAGATACGTTTCCTCAGGAAAGAAGGGTACATAGCCAACAGATCCAACGTCCAAAGAGTAGAATGACAAGGAAAGAGATGTTTACTGCTCTTTTGAAAGCAGGGGTAGATTTTAGAAGAATAGATGGTATTCCAACTAATGAGCTATACAAAATGTACCAGGATAAGGGGCTTAATGGAATAGAGAAGTAAGAACTGCCCCTACAAATCCTACAAATCTTGAACCCTTGTATCCAAGTGAGTCACACCTTCAAGGAGACTAGGGAATAGGCCATGCCCCAGCTCAGATTAAAGAAACATACAGACAGGATTACAGACCCCCTATCAATCTGACTATATATTGAAAGAATGGATCAAATACTGTAACTAGGGCATTGATAGACACTGGGGCAGAAGCCAGCTTGATTTTTGGAAACCCTGATAAATTTAAGTATGGAACTCCTATTACCGTCACAGGACTAGGAGGGGCTGAACTACCAGCCAAACAAGTGAAACTGATGATGAAAATTGGACAATTGCCTAAGAAAAAATATAACATGGTCACTGTACCCGTTACTGAATACGTCATTGGAATAGATATATTGAAAGGTATGACTCTGAACTTACCTGAGGGGAGATATTGATTTGCAGTAAGGAAGACAGGAATTAATACAGTTTTGGTGGGAAAAGTAAAGATGGACCCAATCACTTTACCCGAACCTTCTAAAGTAATTACTTTGAAGCAGTATCATGTGCCAGGTGGGCAAGATGAAATTGCCAATACTATAAAGGAATGTGTTGAAGCAGGAGTGTTGGTCCCTACAACCACTCAATGGAATAATCCTGTATGGCCAGTACAAAAGTCAGATGGAACATGGAGAATGACAGTGGATTATAGACAATTGAATAAAGTGACTCCACCCTTGTATGCTGCTGTTCCAGATACTGTGACCTTAATAGAAAGGATCCAAAAATATGATGGGACTTGGTACGCAGTTATTGTTTTGGCCGGTGCTTTCTTTATGATCCCAATAGACTCTAAACAATGGAACCAGTTTGCTTTCACGTGGCAGGGCTGACAATATACCTTTACACATTTGCCACAGGGATATCTGCACAGCCCAACTATTTGTCATAGGATCATAGCTGAACATTTGGATGAACTGAAGTTACCCGGTGTATAGCTTACCCACTACATAGATGATATTTTGATACAGGGAGAAAATATAAAAGAAGTGGAGGAGAGTTTGATGCTTTTAGTCTACTGTATGAAAAGCAAAGGATAGGAAATTAACATTGCAAAGATTCAAGGACCAGCTCAAAATGTAAAGTTTTGGAGTATACAATGGAATAAAGGACTGCGAGAAATTCTTCCACAAGCTCATCAGAAGATTTAAGATTTTCCTATCCCCACCAATAAGAAGGAGGCCCAAAAGTTTATAGGACTGTTTGGATATTGGAGGCATCACATCCTACATCTTGGACAAATTTTGAAACCCTTATATAAAGTTACCAGGAAAAAGTATGAATTTGATTGAGGACTTGAACAGAGTAAAGCTTTTGAAGAAGCTAAAGCTGCTAGACAATTGGCTCTGGATTTATGGCCTGTGCAAAGTGGACCAGTGGAATTACAAGTGATTGTACAAGATGACGACGTGAATTGGAGTTTATGGCAAAGACAACAAAGCTGAAATGTACTCTTGGAATTTTGATCGAGGAAACTATCGTCATCTGGATTACAACATACACCTTTTGAAAAGCAGTTGTTAACTGCATATTGGGCTTTGGTAGAGACTAAACAACTAACTCTGGGCCATGAAGTGATATTAAGGCCTGGAATCCCAATTATGACTTGGGTAATGAGTACCCCAGCATCTCACAGAATTGGACATGTACAAGAGGCTAGCATAATTAAATGGAAATGGTATATTCAGAATAGATCAAAAACAGGCAAAAGTCAAGTTTCTGTTCTACATGAATCTATCGCAAATAATGATATTAATGGAAATGACAAAACCCCTGAACCAAGGCAACAGTTGGTACAATCCTTGGTAAAATTGAATGATGGATATAATGGACTGACTGAAGAACAGAAGAAACATGCATGGTTTACTGATGGGACAGCAAAATATTTGAAACATAAAAGACGTTGGAAAGCAGTAGCCCATAACCCATATACTAAGAGAACTTTGGAAAGTACTGGGATAGGTGGAAGCATTCAATATGCTGAACTTATGGCAGTATATCAAGCTATTAAAAGAGAGAAAGGAGGACAGTGTCATATATTCACTGATTTGTGGGCAGTAGCTAATGGATTAGCTACGTGGATGCCAATGTGGAAAAACCCAAATTGGGAAATTCATGGTAAACAAGTTTGGGGCAAAGAACTATGAGAAGATATATGGGACATGTCTTTGGCTACTAATTTGCCAATTTTTCATGTAGGTGCTCACGTGCCCCTCACTGTGCCAAAATGTGGGTATAACGCACATGTTGATCGACTAGCAAAGATTGCTATTGAACGTATTGTCCCTACTCCCACTACTAACTGATGATCCAGTACTAGCAAAATGGGCCTATCAAACAGCTGGACATTTAGGGGTCCAGACCACACACTGGTGGGCACAAGATCGAGGTATTTACATCTCCTATTCATTGTTAAAGCAAGTAGCAGAGGAATGTCACACATGTCAATTGGAAAAAGAAAGAACTGTTCCTCGGGTAGTAACTGGAGATTTAGCAAGGGGAAAAGTTCAAGCCCAGATCTGGCAGAGAGATTATATTGGACCACTATCCCAAGATAAAGGATACAAATGTACATGTACTTGTGTAGACACCTATTCAAGTGTACTAGTGGCTTGTCCTTTTAAGAATGCAACCCAGAAAAAGACCTGTCAAACTATAGATATTATAAATCTATTTTATAGAACCCCAATTCAGATTCAAAGTGACAATGGGTCCCATTTCAAAGGTAATGAGATGAAGAGATATTGTGTATTGAACATTATAGAGTGGATATATCATATTCCATATTATCCACAAGCATCTGGATTGATAGAAAGAATGAATGGATTGTTGAAAGAACAGTTAATAAAGTTAAGTTCTAATAATTCATATCAATATTGGAAAGATAATTCATTCACTGCTTTACATAATTTGAATAATAGACCATTAGGAGGAAGTTTACCTCTGGCCAGAATGATGACCCCAAATCTGCAAATTAGAAAACAGAAAACACACAAGATCCAAAATATTGAGTATTGGACTGTGAGGGAAGATGTCCCACCACCGTATCCAGGAATACCTGGTTCGGCAGGATATGATTTACATCATTTAGAGAATTTTTGGTTGGATAGAAAAGAGATAAGAAAAATCTCTACTGGGATATGTATGAGAATTCCTAAGAATCATTTTGGACAGATATTACCTAAACCAGGATTAGCAGCTCAAGAAATACATGTATTTGCTGGATTGATAGATTCTAGTTATCAAGGAGAAATTATTGTGACACTCCAGAATTTAGGTGAAGAACTTATACAGTTGTGTAAAAATGATAGAATAGTTCAATTGATTATTATTCCCTGTGAAACAATACCACTTGGTGAAAACTGGCCCTCCTTCCAAAATAATTATCAGAGGGAAGGAAGGATTTGGTTCTACCGATAGAATAAAACTGAAAGCTAAAGTGTGGGTAAAACGGAAGCTGGGTGATGTTCCAAAGGCTGCAGAAATTACAGCACATTGGAAATACAATACTGTAATAATAGTCTATGCAGAAGAAAATTATTATGAAACTGTTCCCTTGACTCTTGTATTCTATTGTGAATGAGGCTATGATAGTCTCTTTGTTTCTTTTTGGCTTTGGTCTCTTAAATTTGTTTGTCAGATTTGTTTCCTGCAAGCTTAGTACCATCCACCTGCAGATGCCTGATCGCTTAAGCCAGATGCCACCCTCTTATGTGTTTGGATGTCACCTCTGGATCTGTCCAGGACTGTGATGTGTCATCCCTGGACGCGGCATCAACTGAGTTCCAGATGCCAGCTTGCTCATGAACTGACCTCTCGAATAGGACTCTTAATCTTTTGGGGTAGGGACAGCTCTATGTCCAATTTCAGCAGGAAGAAGCTTTGGAGGATGGGACCTTTGTCCCTTACCCCAAGGTTTTGAACCCCATTCGTTCACGGGGGGAATGATGACATTGTTTTATATGCTTATCTTTTGTTATCCCTGTTGTGTTGTCTAAAGTTCTGTTGACACCAGTTATCCCAGAATTCCCATTGCCCTATGTAATGGATAAGAAAGATCTTTACTGTTTCTGTGTGTGTGTGTGTGTGTGTGTGTGTGTGTGTGTGTGTGTGTGTGTGTGTTGGTTGATTGGTTGTTTTCCTTCATTCTCTAAGAGGACCAAAATGACATCACTATGCTAGAATTAAGCTTCAATGTATCTGACTCTGACTGATCAGATCAACATCGGCTCAGAATGCTCTATCACAGGTTGAGCACTAATAGTCCATGCGAACATTTGGGGTGGATTCTCTAAATCTGTGCATCCTTTGAGCTGTTTCAAATCTGCTTTGCTCATAGAACACAGAACCTCTCATGTGGGCACACCATGCTGAGCAGTCCTGTGCCAGTGTCTCCCATGTCACGCAATCAATTCCAGAATTCTTAAGAGGGATTTTGAAAGTGTCTTTGTATCTACTCTACTGACCACCATGTGAATGCTTGCTCTACATGAGTTCTCCATAAAATAGTCTTTTTGGCAAGTGTACGTTTTACAATCAAACAATATGGCCAGCCCATCAGAGTTGCACTCTCTGGAGCAGAGTTTGAATGTTTAGCAGTTTAGTTTTAATACTGATGGGACTGAGAAAGGGATGAGAAAGGATCTCAGTGTTTGGTATCTTATCCTGCCAGGTAATTTTCAGAATCTTCCTAAGACAATTCAAATGGAAATGATTCAGTTTCCTGGTATGGTGCTGGTATACTGCCCAGGTTTCACAAGCATACAGCAATGAAGTCGGCACAATGGCTCTGTAGACCTTCAGTTTGGTAGTCAGTCTAATACTTCTTCTCTCCCATACTTTCCTTTGGAGCTTCCCAAACACTGAGTTAGCTTTGGCAATGCATGTAGCCACATCATTATCAACGTGTACAACCCTGGAAAGGTATTGCATCCAAACAGTAGCCCTGAATGAAACAAGGCTGGCAAACGAAAGCCAGTTTACTCAAGTTGGAGCTGGATACATATTCTTCTGGAGTGGCCACAGTGAAGGGGAGTTGTTGACATAGTTGTGCAATCAAAACTAATCTAGTCAACAATCTTGTGTGCCTACCAAAAGGAGTGAACAACGGACTCATGACAATGCAATGCCATTTGCAGGAAAATGTCACACCACCATCATGAGTGCCTAAGTTCCCACCATGAGGAATCCTGATGAGGTCAAAGAAGAATTTTATGAAAACCCAGAGACCCTCATCATCAATGTGCCAAAAGAGGACAAGTTTATAATTCTGGGTGACTTTAATGCTAGAGTAGGCTCAGACTACCAGACTTGGCAAGGAATCCTGGGAAGGAACAGAGTTGGAAACAGCAACAGCAATGATCACTTACTACTGAAGACTTGTGCATCTCATGACCTCATCAGCAACACTGTCTTCCATTTACCTGAATGCAATAAAACTTTGTGGCTACGCACATATACACATATATGTACATAGATATACATATACACATATATACTTATGTGTAGTGTGTGTGTGTGTGTGTGTGTGAGAGAGAGAGAGAGAGAGAGAGAGAGAGAGAGAGTGAGTGAGTTAATTTGGGCATTTATAATAGTCAGAATGACTTAGTTGCTCAAAGCTGTTCTTAAAACAACACTGCTGTTACCTGTATACAATGTACTCTTGGTTCTGTTCATTTCGCTCTTCGTTATTTCGTGGAAGTATCTCCATGCTTTTCTAAAATCAGTGAGCTCATCATTTCTTATAGCAGAGTAACACTCCATCATGAACACATGCCAAAATTTTTTTAGCCATTCCCCAATTGACAGTCATCCACACAATTTCCAGTTCTTTGCCACCACAAAGAGAGCTGCTATAAATATTTTAGAATGTAAGTTCTTTTCCATTTTCCCTAATCATATTGGAAAAGAGACCTAATAGTGGTATTGATGGGTCAAAGGGTATAGGCAATTTAATAACTTATTTAGGCATAATCCCAAATCTCTCTCCAAAATGGTTGGATCAACTCACAGATCTACCAACAATGAATTAAGGTCCCAATTTTTCTACGTCTCCAACATTTGTTACTTTCCTCTTCCATTGTTTTAGTTCATCTGATAGGTGTAAAATGGTATCTCAAGGTTGTTTTAATTTGCATTTCTCTAATCAATAATGATTTAGAGCATTTTTCATATGACTATAAATTGTTTTAATTTCTTCATTGGAAAACTGTCTGTTCATGTCCTTTGACCATTTATCAATTAGAGAATGACTCGCATTCTTATAGATTTGGCAAAGTTCTTCACATATTTGAGATATGACCTTTATCTGATGAAATGTGTATAAAAAATTTTCCCATTGTTCTGCTTTCCTTCCAATCTTGGCTACATGTGTTTAATCTGTAGAAAACCTTTTTAATTAATGTAATCAAAATTATTCATTTTACATCTCACAACACTATCTCTTGTTTGTTCATAAATTGTTCCCCTATTCATAAGGTAATTACCTGATAAGGTAATATGTTCCATGTTCTTCAACTAATCTTGTAATATTTCCCTTTATATTTAGGTCATGTATCCATTTTGACCTTATCTTGGTAAATGATGTAAGATTTTGGACTATGCCCAATTTCTGCCAGACTGCTTTCCTGCTTTCCCACCAATTTTTACCAAGCAATGAATTCCTGTCCCAAAAACTTAAGTCTTTACACTTGTCAAACACTGGTTTACTACATTTGTTTGCTGTTGTAGATTGTATGTCTACTTTGTTCTACTGATCTACCTTTCTATTCCTTAGACAGTACCAGATAGTTTTGATAATTACTGCCTTATAATATAGTTTAACTATGCCCAGAAGGCTATAAAACTGTGCATTCCCTTTGACCCAGCAATACCACTTCTAGGTCTGTATCCCAAAGAGATCAAAAAAAAATGGGAAAAGGACTCACATGTTCAAAAATATTTATAGCAGCTCCTTTTGTGGTGGCGAAGAATTGGAAATTGAGGGGATGCCCATCAATTGGAGAATGGCTGAACAAGTTGCAGTATATGAATGTAATGGAATACTATTATTCCATAAGAAATGATGAGCAGGTACATTTCAGAAAAACCAGGAAAGACTTACACAAACTGATGCTGAGTGAAGTAAGCAGAACCAAGAGAACATTGTACACAGTAGCAGCAACATTATAGGATGACTAACTTTGATGGACTTACCTCTTCTTAGCAATGCAAGGACCTAAGACAACTCCAAAAGACTCATGATGGAATATGCATCCACATCCAGAAGAAGAACTATGTAGTCTGAATGAAGACCAAAGCATACTCTTTGTTCCCTCTTTTTTTTTTTGTTTCTTCTTTCTCATGGTTCCTCCCATTCGTTCTAATTCTTCTTTAGAACATGACTAATGTGAAAATATGTTTAATATGAATATAAATGTAGAGCCTATATCAGATTGTGTGCTTTTGAGGGGTGAGGGGAGGGGGAGGAAGGGGAGAAAATTTAAACTCAAAATCTTATGGAGGTGAATGTATAAAATTAAAAATTTCTTAGTTTTTTTTTTTTTTAAAATAGCATAGTTTCAGATCTGGTACTGCTAAACCTCCTTCCTTTATATTTTTTCCTATTAGTTCCTTTGATATTCTTGACCTTTTGTTCTTCTAAATGAATTTTATTATTATTTTTTATAGCATTGTAAAACAATTTTTTGGTAATTTGATTGAGATGTTATTGAATAAGTAGATTAATTTTGGTAAAAAAATTGTTTTATTGTATTTGCTGTGCGTATGCATGCATAATTAATATTTCTCCATTTATTTAGATCTTGTTTTTGTACGAAGTTTTTTTTTTTTTTACACTTTTGTTCATATAGATCCTGGGTTTGTTTTGATTCTGCTCTTTTCACTTTCGTAGGTGTATTCCCAGGTATTTTATACTGTCTAGAGTTATTTTAAATGGGATATTTCTAGTTATCTCTTTGCGTAGGATCTTGTTGGTGATATATAGGAATGCTGATGACTTATGTGGGTTTACTTTATCTTCTGCCTTGCTGAAATCATTAATAATTTCAATTAACTTTTTTAGTTGAGTCTTTTGCATTTTCTAAGTACATCATCTGCAAAAAGATATACTTTTATTACCTCATTCTCTGTTCTGATTCCTTCCATTTCTTTTTCTCCTCTTATTGCTAGGTATATAAGTTAAAAAAAACTAGAAAAAGAACAAATTAAAAATCCCCAATTAAACACTAAATTGGAAATCCTAAAAGTTAGGGTGAAATTAATAAATATAATAAATATAATGCTGATACCTAAATCAGGAAAAGTAAAAACAGAGAAAGAAACTTATAGACCAATTTCATTAATGAATGTGGATGAAAAAATCCTAAATAAAAAACTAGCTAAAAGATTACAGCAATATGTCACAAAGATTATACATTGTGATCAAGTGGGATGCACACTAGGAATGCAGGGATGGTTTAACATAAGGAAAACTATTAAAATAATTGATTATATCAATAAGAAAAGTAACAAAAATCATATGATAATATCAATAGATGTAGAAAAAGAATTTGATAAAGTACAACATTCTATAAGTTTCTTTCTCTGTTTTTACTTTTCCTGATTTAGGTATCAGCATTATATTTGTTGTGTACAAAAGAGAAAGAAAACTTATGAGGAAGCAAAGAAAAGATGGACAGCTTTCGACACAACATGTTGTATTTATTATAGAGGCTTTCTTGAAATGGAAACTTATTGTTATGTATTTGGAACCCTCCCTTACATTCTTCTGTGCACATGACATGCTTTTTTTTCTTTTCTTATTTTGTATTTAAGTTTATAATGTTTCTTTTTCTCTTCTTTATTGTGTACTTAAGTTGAATTTTTTAAATTTTAAATTAAAAAATTAATTTTTTTAAAAATGAAAAAAGCATCCAGACCAGACGGATTCACAAGTGAATTCCATGAAACATTTAAAGACCAACTAATTCCAATATTAAGTAAATTATTTGGAACAATAGGCAAAGAAGGGGTCTAACCAAACTCATTTTGTTAAGTTGTTAAATGTATTGGCATACAATTGGGCAAAATAACTCCCTATAATTGCTTTGATTTCATCTTCTTTAACAGTATAGTCACCCTTTTCATTTTTGATACTAGTAATTTGGTTTTCTCTCTTTTTTAATCCTATTAACCAATGGTTTACCTATTTTATTGATTTTTTTCATAATACCAACTCCTAGTTTTATTTATTAAGTCAATGATTTTCTTACACTCAATTTTATTAATTTCACCCTAACTTTTAGGATTTCCAATTTAGTGTTTAATTGGGGATTTTTAATTTGTTCTTTTTCTAGTTTTTTTTAACTTATATACCTAGTACAATGGTCTGTTCTTTCTCTTTTTTATTGATATAAGCACTTAGAGATATAAATTTTCCTCTGATTTCTGCTTTTGCTGTATCCCATAGATTTTTATATGTTGTTTTATTATTGTCATTTTCTTCAATGAAATTATTGATTGCTTCTATCATTTGTTCTTTAACCCATAAATTCTTTAAGATTAGATCATTTAGTTTGGCTGTCTCCCAACCCAGCTGCCCAGCTGGTTTCAAATCCTCTGTTATACTTACTACTTATGTGAACATAGGTAGATCACTTAACTTCTATGGTTTTTAGTTTATTCACATGTAAAATCACAATAATAAGACCCATCACACCTACTTCGCAGGAATATTATAAAGCTCAAACAAAGCCATGTTTGTGAAGTGCTTCACAAACTTGAGAGCCCTCTATAAATGAGGAATTATCATTACCCTGCCCTTGAAGGAGGGGAGAAGATGGGAAAGGGAAGACAGAAGGGAAGACCTATGCAGGATATCCAGGAGTGACTCTCATTCCTTCTGATGCACTACCTATCCTAGTGACCTTGAGAAAGTCACTTCATTTGTATTTTCTTATCTTTAAAATAAGGAGGTAAAACCAAATGATCAGTAAGATGCAGCCCAGCTCAAAGATTCTATAAAAATAAAGACTTTCCATCACATAATATTCTAAAGGTTTACAAAGTAATCCCCTCCCTACTATTACTTCACCTGTAAAAGGGAATTAAAGTGGAATGGAGTGCAGGGTGAGTGGTAGTATGGTGTTTATTAGGTAGGCAATGCAAGTATCATTTTCTCCATTTAGAAATGTAGAAACTGGAGAGCCCTGTGGGAAACCCACAGTTAGCAGGCATGACTTAGATGACAATCCAGCAAAGGGGACCGAGGAGTGGTAAGAGAACTAAGAGAGTAGAGTCCTAAAAACCTAGAAAGAAGAGAGTATCTAGATAAAGAAGGTGATCAACAGTGTTACAGGATGCAGAAAAGCCAAGAGGCATGAAAATTAAGAAAAGGCCATTGGATTTGGAGAGAGCAGTTGTGAACCGCATATGAACATCCTTATAGATTAGGTGTAAAAGACTTTGATTGTATCTCTCTTTGGGAATATCAACACACCCACTGACACCTCCTTGAGACCTTAAGATTACAGATCTAGAGATACAAAGGACCTCAGAGGTCATCCATTCTAATCCCTTAATTTTGCAGATGGGGAAACTGAGGCCTAGAGAGGGAAGTGATTTGTCTAAGTTCACACAAATTGTAAGTGGCGAAGCCCAGGTCTTCTAACTTCAAATCTAGTGGTCTATCCACTATAACATGCTGCCTCTGACTAAGAACATCTTGCTGATGAATTAGGAGAGAACCTTGAGCAATGGCGATTGTCTACACATTCATATACCACTGACGGTTAGACAAGATCACCTTCCAAGTCTGAGATTTCATTTAGAGATACATGATGAAGATCAAATTCAGGTCCTCAAGACTACATGTTCTAGAGTTTTCCATCAATAGACTCATATATTTATTGAGGCCTACTATTCTTCATGACAAAGCCTACTGTGGCCTATCTATAAGCAACCTAGGTTTTAGCAAAGTGTGACTCTTTCTTTGTAAAAGAAATCAAATGACACATATAAAGGGCTTTGCAAAACTTTAAAGTACTATAAATGCTGGGTAGAATAAAAGTAGCATCTACTTTATGACTTTGGGCAAATCCCTTACCCTCTATCAGGGCCAGTTTCTTCATCTGTAAAATGAAGAGGCTGGACCAGATGTACACTGAAAACTCTTCCGGGGTTAAAGACTATGATCCTATGATCAATAGTTGCTCCAAAAGGGTAAGCCCAGCTGATGATTTCATTAATTCAACTCTAAGGGAGCACGAAGTCCAATTGATGTTGGCTCAAACACAACAGCTTCAACGAGCTGGAAAAGAAAGTTTGATTTCAGGTTCCTAAGCAATGGTCATTGGAAATAAAAACAAAAAGTTTGAAAGGGAGGAGAACCAAGCACCCAATCCTTAGAAAACTCTCGGAAACCAGGCCTCCTGATTCATTTCCCCACCAAGTAGCAAAATAGCCTAGCAATCATCATAAACCTGACACTTTCTCTACTCTGGACTAGGAAATTGCAAGCAATTTTCCAAGGCCGCTGATGCCTGGTTTAGCCCTCCAATTTCAGATCTGGTTTTCAGAGGGAGCTGAAAGTCAGGATGTAAACAAGATACAAACAAGAAACCAGTTTATTTGTTTATTTTCAAAGGAGTCTGGTCTTGTAATTGGTTAGTTTCTTGTTTGCTTCTCAGAGATGTTGGTTTGGGAGTGAGACAAGGAGAGCGGCCCATGCCTGATGAGAATATAAAAATGTAATACAAAGAAGGGCAAAATCCAACAAGAAGCCAAGAAGTATTCCCCTTCTCTATACCCCAAGTTACAGGAATTCCAAAGTTAAAATGACAGATCACATTTAGCCAAAGAAGTCTGTATTTATGCTCAAGTAATCAAATCACATCTAAGTCAGAAGAGACCTTAGAAACCATCTAGTCTAAGCCTGGAATTTTACAGATGGAGAAACCAAGAGCAGCCATTGTCTCATTCATCTTTGTATCTAGATTGAATGAGATAATAAACATAAAGCATTATATAAAAAAAATAAGGAATGTAGAAACTGGTTTAGAGAGAGATAATTTGTTAATGAACTTAATGCCTTTAACTGTCACAGGTACTATCTCCACTATACAATGGTGGGTTTGTTGTTAAATTAAAGTTCTCCGGAAAAATTTGAAGACACTATGCCCCAGCTTTTAGTCCCAACCCATCCCCCTCTTTCATTCTTCTTCCCTATCTAGACCTTGCATACAAAGCCAAATTTCTGACCTTGGATGCATTCATATCCTTCCCCTCCCAGCCAATTAAACTTTCCAACCACATATTGGAGATAAAAAAGGACTTTTTCAGGGCCAATGCATTCTTTGACATGAAAGAGACTTGAAAACTTGTACGCAAGTCAAAACACGTATTACAATGTTCTCTTTCCCCACTGTTTCATAAGTCAGAATCTGTTTCCAGGTCAGTTGTTTTTTCTATGAGATAATTTATATTTTCTTCTACTTTTCAGTACTTCAACTTTGTTTTAATATTTCCTGTTTTCTCATGGAGTCACTGACTTCTATTTAAGCCATTCTAATTTTCAGAGAGTTTGATTTTTGAACAAATCCTTTGTACTTATTGCACCAAGCTGTTAATTCCCTTTCCAATTCTTTCTTCTATAGCGATCAACTTTTTGTTTTCCCAATTTTTTCCTAAAGTGTTTTCTTTTAATTTATAAAAGTATCTCTGAAGCTTTTATTTTAAACTCTTGCTTCATCTCTTCTAGGAATTCTAATTCAGTTTGTACTCAAGCTTTGTTTTTCTCTGAGGTTTTTTTTGTAAATATTTCAGAATCATGCACTTCTGCATCTGTTTCTTAAATATCACCACCACCATAATACCTCTTTATGGTGGGGTTCTTTTTTTCTGTTTGCTCCTTCTTCCAGCCTACCTTCTGACTTCAGATTTGATGCTAAGGCTAGGCTCTGTTGCACTCCTGGACTGAAAGTCTGGACTGGTCCTGTTGCTACTTTCTTCGGGTATTGAGTATTACGTGTTTCCAGTATCTCAGAGACAGGCTGAGAACCTGCAAGCTTTCAGTGGTCCCATAGAGGTCTGATCCAAGGCACAGTGTCATTATTATCCCTTCCCCAACCCCCCCTAGTCTGAGCTCTGAAAGTTCCTGACCTGACTTCGGGTCTGAGCAATAGTAGACTGCTGCTGGACTCAGCTCCTGTTAGTCAGCTAGAATGTTCTGCTGGTTCAGAGTGACAGAATTGTAGGTTCCCCTTTGGTCTAGGATTCTTAACCTGGTTGTGAAGCCTCCCCAAGCTTCAGACTAGTCTAGAAGCTAGAACTGAAACCCTGCTCTACTCTTGCGATCTGAGACACACTGTGTCAGTAAGCAAAATGGGCTCCTTAGCACTTAGTTCAACAGGTGCCCTTGAGGAGTTTGGCTTTTGTTTGCTTTGAGTGATTCAGCTATTTCACTGAATCTTGCCAAGTGCTAAGCCCCAGGACCAAACCCCTATTAGGTGTAAAACCTATGTGGGTGTGGATTGGCAGCTAAGGTGGGGCTAACTCCAGGAAGGGCCTAGTTTGCATGTCTGGGACAGCAGAGGCTCTTGGACCACATGGGTTTGGGTCTCCTCTTTGTGGCAATTTTGGGTCATGTGGGTGAGACGCATGCGTGGCTCACCCCTGACGCTGACAAAGATATAAAAATCTCAGCTTCCTTGGAGCTCTTTGCCACAGCAGTGGTGGTGCATGACTCTGGGACAGCCCTTTTTCTGAGCTCCCAGGCTGAACTTAGATGTTGGTAACTATGAATTGTGTTGGGTCTGTCTGTTTGTAATTTGTTTAAGGGCTCTTGAGATGGTGTTGATGAGGAGACTCCCAGCAGCTGTAGCTAAGGAGCTCTTCAGCTTGTAAACCCGGACGCTGAGACTTTGTTGAACTCTGGTAACAATGTATTGGGATTTGAATAAGACAAGGTCTGTCTGTTGATGTTTGTAATTTGCTTGTATTTTGCTCTGAAGTTCAGGGTGCTGTCTTTTTCCCCTGAACTAAGTGAATGATATTTGTGTGCTGAATTAAAGTAAGCTTGCCAACCCCTTCACCTTGTTCTCCTTATTAAGGCAGATCAAAAGAACCTGTGCTGTCCAGGAGCTTTCTGGGTGCTGGCTGTGGGTGGATCTTCCCCCCCCCCCCCCACAGAAGCTGCTAGCAGGATTGTGGAAACACACACTACTGCTGCTTGCTTTTGAATTTACTCCTTTCTCAGTACACAGTCCTGGACCTCACTACCCAGAAATGCAACCTAAGTAGTGGGTGCCAAAGCTGCCAGTGGGCACCTGCTCCTGCACCTCTCACTTAGTGCTCTGATATGGGTCTGGGATCACCTCTTGACTTGATGCATAGCATCTCGCTGGAAACTAGAGTATCTCATTAGCTGTGTGCTCCTGAGCAGACCCCATCCCCACTGTCTGCAGACCTTTCTGTTTCTCTCTGCTGATTTGCCTGGGAGAAATGAATCACTGTGACTTTTTCTGGATGTCTCTGTCTGGCAGGATTCAGTCTGATGTGTTTTCTAGCTCTGTTAGGAAGTTGTATCTCTCTCTTCATAAATTTTAAAGTGTTATAGAGATGCTAGTTGTAATCATTGTCACTATCGTTGTTGTAACTAAGTAAGAATCATAAAAACTACTGGAGTAAGGCTAAAAAGAAAGAAAACAAAGTGGATCAGTGGAACAGACTAGATAGGAAAGAAGATGAAGTAATCAAAAACAACTGTACAATGTTCAACCCAAGAAGATAAAGATTAAAAAACTGAAAAAACTAGAATTCAGTTTGATAGAAATTAACTTTAGTATAACATCTTAAATCCCAGTGCCACAATAATCTGAAAATATATTCCTGATGACCTGAATATAAAAGGTCATTTTAAAAAAAAAATTTAAAGACAAGGGAGAAAACTTGTTGCTGGAGGAGAATGATTCCTTCCTCCTAGAGTTTGTGATAGAGAAGGAAAGCCAGACAGTCTGATATGCAGCCTATGTTAATGGAAGGCAGTTTTAAAGGATTCAGAGGAAGAAAAGGTAAGATCCTAGGGACTAATGATGGAAAGATGTAGGCTAGCTGATAAGGACTTTTATTCAAATAATATGTAAAATTTAGACACTT
Source organism: Phalanger gymnotis (assembly GCA_028646595.1). Taxonomy (NCBI): domain Eukaryota; kingdom Metazoa; phylum Chordata; class Mammalia; order Diprotodontia; family Phalangeridae; genus Phalanger; species Phalanger gymnotis. The sequence continues at coordinate 22,651 of JAQQSZ010000046.1, read as the reverse complement.
AGAGGTAATATTATCATTCATTTCAGAATTTTCTGATATATAAATACCTGATGATAGTAAAATGTAATAACAAATTTAAAATACATTCATATATGCATATAAATAATAACTATATAATTTGAGCAATTTTGTTACTCCCTTGGGTATATTTAATATGCACATAAAAACCTACCAAACAGAAGTTCACCATTTCCTATGCAAACATCTTTTTTGTTCCTTTTCTATGGAAATGTTTGTTGATAATGGTTAAGTTCATAATTTTTAAAATGAGAAAAAAAGAAAAAACACAGAGGAGAGAGAGACAGAAACAAAGAGTTAGAGACAAGAAAGACATAGATAGAGAGACAGGCAAAGAGAGACAGACCGGTAGTGCCCAGGACTAGGAAGGGGATAGTTCTGCACTCTACCCTATTCAAACGATATGTGGAGTAGTCCTTTTAATTCTAGGGACAGGCATGTTTTGGGAAGGATTTTAGGAAGCTGAAAAGGATCCAAAAAAGAATAAGCGTATGATGAAGGTTGCCATGCAAGATCATGCCATATAAGGCTTGGTCGAAGTTCAGCCTAAAGGAGAGAAGCCATGAGGCTAGGAAAAATAACTTCCCACTAATTAAAACCATACAAAAGCTGAATGGGCAACCTCAGGAGGCACAGGCTCTCTCTCTCTCTCTCTCTCTCTCTCTCTCTCTCTCCCTCCCTCCCTCTCCCTGTCTTTCTCTCCCCCTCTCCCTCTCTCTCTCCCCTTCTCCCTCTGCCTCTCCCTCTCTCTCTTCTCTCCCTCTTATCTCTCCTCTCTCTCTCTCTCTTCTCTCCCTCTTATCTCTCCTCTCTCTCTCTCTTCTCTCCCTCTTATCTCTCCTCTCTCTCTTCTCTCTCTCTGTCTCTCTCTTCTCTCTTTGTCTATCTCTCACTATCTCTTCTCTCTCCTCTCTCTCTTCTTTCACTATCTTTCTTCTCTCTCTCTGTCTCTTTTTCTCTTTCTCCTCTCTATCTCTCTCTCCTCTCTTCTTTCTCTCACTATCTCTCTCTTCTCTCTCTCCTCTCTTTTCTCTCACTCTCTTACTCTCTCTTCTCTCTCTTTCTCTCTGTCTCTCTCCTCTGTCTCTCTCTCACACTATCTCTCTTCTCTCTCTCTGTCTCTCTCTTTCTCTCTGTCTTTCACTATCTCTCTGTCTCTCACTATCTCTTCTCTCTCTCACTATCTCTCCTTTCTCTCTCTGTCTCTCTTTCTCTGTTCCCCCCTCTCTCCTCTTCTCTCACTCCCTCTCCCTCTCCCTCCCTCCCTCCATCTCCCCACCCCCCCCACCCCGTCAGCAAGCAAAGGCAGTATGACCATTTTCTTGAGAATGGGATGGAGGGGATTCTTGCTTAGGCATGACTTGGACAAGATGGCAACTAAAGTCCCTTTCATCTTTGAGATTCTGTGATTCTGTGGACTCTGGGAGTCTCTCTCCCTCCAGAGACCTCTCCTTGAAGAGAGTCTGGCATTATGTGAGTCCTCTGTTGAAGCCAGAAACCAAAAACCCAGAATCTCTTCTCTCCAGCGATGTTTCACTGACATTACATCATCCCACAGGCAAGGAGCCTCGAATAATTGTTCTCTCCATCAATGAAGAGAGCTCAAACTTTATAAAGCATCATTTGTAAGGCGCTATGAGAGTCATTTGTAGAGTTATACCTTCCCTCAACAAGCTTACAGTCTAAATAGGAAAATAACACCTAAACACATGAAAAGATTCACTAAAAATATCAGGTAGTATACACCATGGGAACAAAAGCAGAGAGACTCTCATGGTCAGGGAAAGGCTAAGAATAAGGACTGGCCATGTGATTTCAGTGATGTAGGGAACCCACAGAAAGGGAAATTCCCTCTACCAGTTCAGGTCAGTACCATCTCAAAAATTCTCTAAGTCTTAGAGAATTGCCTAGGACCCTGAGAGGTTAAGTGATTTACCCAGGGTCACACCACCAGTGTATGTCAGGTCAGAGAAAGATTCATGAAAAAAATGTGGAACGTGACATAGATGCTGATGGATGAGTAGGATTTTAGTTGTGGTAGAGGAAAAAGGACCTGCCAGGCTAGGATAAAACCTAAACAGGTACTTAGAAACAGGGAAAGGAATAAGTATATATATATAGTTTATACACATATAGTTTACATATGTATAGTTTATATATATAATTTATACATATATATAGCTTGTATGTGTGTATATATACATATATATGTACATACACACACATACACACACACACACACACAGAACCTACTGTGCCAGGCACTGTGCTAAACACTTTACAAATATTGTTTCATTTGACCTTTACAACAACAACCCTGTGAAGTAGGTGATATTTTTATTTTACTTTTGAGGAAACTGAGATCAACAGGGGTTAGTTAAGGGATTTGCCAAAGATCACACAGCTAGTAAATATCTGTTGCTGCATTTGATCTCAGGCCTTTCTGAATCCACACCAAGTACTCTGTCCACTGCTCTGCCTTGCTATCTCTAGCTAAACAGAAATGCTCAAAACCTCTTCTGGAAAACTGGAAGCTTTCAACCTTATCTAATTACTCCCTTTTCTGAGTCTCACATTGCTTGACTCTGGTTCTCTTATGACCTTCCCTCCTGAACCCTGGGAGAGTGAGTCTGTGACCTTGGGATGACCACAAGTTTGTTGTGCAGCCTGAGAGTCACAAAGAAGTTGTCACTGAAAAGTTGACCTTGCTTAAAGGGGGAGGAGAAAGCCTGAGAAGTCAAGAAGAGAAACAGTTTTGTAACAGCCCACATTCCAAGGCAAGAAGGAGGACCTAAGAGGCCACCTGTCTAGTGGAACATGAAACTAGTTCACTAGTCCTATCTGCCTTTAGTGATAAAAGAACAACCAGCATCCAGGCTGATTTAAAGGACTGCAAGATTTTAAGCCTTTTGACAACTAACAGGAGTTAGATCTGTTGGGGGTGTGTGTGTGTGTGTGTGTGTGTGTGTGTGTGTGTGTGTGTGTGTGTCTGTGTGTGTGCATTTTCCTTCTTGACCCCCTATCTCACTTCTAGTTTTGGTGGGGCTGGAGATCCTCTAGGAACAAATGCAAATGAAGGAATCAGATCAGGACCAAAATCCATAAAGTCTTCAAATGGGAAGGGGGTTCTGAGGTCATATGCTGAGATATGACCTTCTCTAATGCCTTTCCCATGTGTGGCAGGCTTGATTTTGCTTGATACCATACGATGACTACCCAAGGTAGTAGGATGATTATATCATACTACCTATGCTCCCAGTCTATTCTAATTTGAGCTTACTCTAACCATTTTCTCTGCAACTTCCAGACTTCTTACAGCCTGAATCTAGTTTGGGGTTTCTTTTAGAGGTCCTTCTGAGATCAGACTAGGTCCCTCCGGCTGATCCTGAGTTCTCTGTGTCTCCGTCAGCCAGATTTTCTGCCAAGAAGTATTTGGTACTATGCCATCTATGGATAGGTGGAGCTGTCTGGTGACAGGAGGAGGAGGATTTCTGGGGCAAAGGATTGTCCGAATGTTGCTGGAGGAAGAAAAACAGCTGGAGGAGATCCGGGTCCTGGACAAAGTCTTCAGTCCCCAGTTGCTATTGGAATTTTCAGGTAAGTGAGCTCAGTATTCATATATTCCTATAAGATTTAGAGTCAGGAAGACCTGGGTTCAAATCCCATGTTAGACACTTATTAACTGTGACTCTGTTCAAAGTACTGACCCTCTCTGTGCCTTAGTTTCTTTACCTATAAAACAAGAGGATTAGACTCAGTGGCTTTCCTTTCTAGCTCTAAATCTATGCTTGTGATCTTAATCATTCTGTGTTGGAGTGCCTCCCCGAGAGACACAGATGTTGATGAACCATACTGCCAGTTAATCTGATTTCCAAAGCCACAACAACAACAAAAATTCATATGAGAGAGAGGAGGAAGTATCAGACTGAGTCTAGAGACCTGGCTTTTAGGTACAGCTCTGTCAACGATGAAGGTAAGTGAGTTTGGGCAAAGCACCGGCCCTTCACTTTCCCATTTGTCAGATGGGAGAGGCTCAGGAGACTCGGGAGATCCAGAGAATAACTCAGAAGAGTCCTTCCCACCTGAACATTCCATGAGCATATATGAATTCCTGCTTCCTGCTACAACAAAGGACATGGGAATCGCTGATGCTTTGGGGCTTTTTCTGGTTTGTTTGCTCTATTTCCTCCTCCTGTTGCTCCCTTGCTCCCTTTTTCCCCATCTCCTCATCACTCAGCCTGCTTTTTTCCACTCCTCTCTTTATGCCTTTTTTTCTTTACACTTTTCTTGAAGTGAAAAAGTAGAGAATAAAAATACAGCCAAAATGTGTTAGCAATAGAGTGCCTGGTTAGGACATTGGTTGGGAAGTTAAGAGGCCAAATCACTGGGCCATAAACTTCAGTGATTATCTATCACTTAGTCTGGTCCTGTCTTTCCTCACCAGAATTGTTTAAATTTGGCTAAAAGAAGAGAGTCAATGTTCTAGCTAGATTTCATTAGGCCTTTCTTAAAATGAGTCTCTGTGGTACAGGACAAAAACCGAACAACTCCTGACACTGAGTTTTTCAAAGACTTTTTGCCTTCTCCCCACTCACACCCAATCCTATTCCCTACAACTCTATGAGGGAGGGAGGGCAAATATTAGCTCTATTTGGCAGATGAGAAAACTTAGCCCTGGAGAGAGATGAAATTACTTGCAGAAACCATCGCCAGGAATAGAATCCAGTTCTCTTTCTCGCTCAGTTTTCTGTGACCTGAATCAGCTCACTTTTTTAAATTGTACAAATGACTGGGATGTGAAATAACACTTTGACTTGTTCTTGGTAAGGGAAGATGATAGGACATCTTTAAGCCATGGCCTCTAAGCACAATGCTTTGAACATAGTAGACGTGCAGTAATGGTTTGTCAAATAACTGAGTGAATAAATGAATGAATGAATACTGTGCCAGCCCAGGTCAGAACAGGTGTCTTCTTTGCCCAGATAGACCCATGACTTGCTTGGTTTGGTGCTAGGAGAAAGGGAGATGGTAGAGATGATCTTTCAAGGTTTTGGTGTGGTGAGAACTGTGACCAGAGAAATGGGTGCCAGGGACCCCATCTTCCTTTTCCCTTAGCTTCTTGCAGGCACCCTCTGTTGCTTTAGCACAGTACTAGACACATGGTAAGCACTTAAGCCTTTACCCCTTTCTTTTCCTTGAGCTCAAAATGCAGGGGACCATGCTTGCTTCCCATTACTTTCCCCTCATAAGCATAAAATTTAGGCAACATTCAGTAAAAGCACATGTGCATCCGTGAAGAAACCAGCTAGCCAGGTTCAGACTCCAGGGCTCTCAAGGCAGTGAAACTGGGCAGCACCAAGGGGTCTCATCCATATTGCTGCGCCTAGGGATACTACACTCAGTCCTCTATGGAATCGTTTAGATTTTTCACTTTCCAAAAGCCTTTCCATCTTTTAATCATATATGGTCCTTTCAATCCCCTTGAGAGACAGATATTTAGGATCTGTGTTACTACCCCTATTTTTTAACCAGCCTATGATTTCTTTGATATAGGGAATTCCTAATGTGGAAAGTCTCTCTCTAGCAATGTAGGCATATCAATGCATTTGATTTGTAATTTATAGTCTAAGAGCTCAAGTTCCAAACCTGCTAGGATCTGTGAACTTGTGGTTTTTGAAAAAAAAAAATTGATAATTATATTTTAGTACAACTGATTTCCTTTTTAATCCCATGTATTTTATTTTGTGCATTTAAAAACATTATTCAGAGAAGAGATCCATTGTCTTGACCAGATTGCCAAAGGGTCCAGGACACAAAAAAGTTAAGAACCCCTGTTGCTTGAGCAATGAGAGGTAGCGGGTTTGATGGGGGTCTCATTCTCGGAGGCAGGCCCTGAATCTCTTCCTACCTCTGAAGACAGCTTTGTGTCCACTATGCCACACTGCCTCTCACTCCTGGACAATTTTATAGGGGAGGAGCTGATGGCACATTAAGGTCAATGAACAGTCCCAGAGTCACACAGCAAGTTAGTGTCAGCTCTAGGAACAAAACTCCACTCTTTGGACTCCCCTCCTTTCCTCATAGTTGGGTGGGGTCCTTTCAAAGTTGGGTCCCACTCAAAATCGAGAAGTATGTGAATTGAGGGCTAGGAGCCCTTCAGAGACTGACTGACCTTAACAGGAGTTAGGCCTTTACAGGAAATAGAAGGGAAAAGGGTGGATCACAGCTGTCCTCTGGTTTTGAGAGTGCTCTCTACTAATCCACCTTCTATTCCTGCAGAGCTCAAGCACAAGACCAAGGTGACTGTGATGCAAGGAGACATTCTAGATGAACAGTTCCTCCGCAAGGCCTGCCAGGGCATCACTGCCATCATTCATGCCGCAAGCGTCATCGACACAGGATTATGGCTCAGGAGAGAGGTCGTAATGAATGTCAATTTGAAAGGTATGACTGTTCTGGGGTGGTGTCCTTCCCCTACAGATGCATGCCACACTCTTCTCAGCTTAACACTGTTGCCAGTGTTGGAAGATAGAGACAAAGTTCCACCCACCTACCCCATCCCCAATCCATTTAGAGCTCTGAGGAGTGTTAGGTCTCTCTAGGTTGATGTATCTTTCCACTTCCTACCTTTTCAGTCTTTTCATACTTCACTCCCCAGCACAAACTCTTTGATTCACTGATACTGGCTTCCTGACTGTTCCACAAATAAAGCATCCATTTCTCTGCTCCAGGAATTTTCTCTTGCTGTCCCTCATGTCTGGAATGTTCTCCTTCAACTCTTCCTACTGATTTCCTTGGCTTCCTTTGAGTCCCCGCTTAAGATCTGGTCTTTTATGGGAAGCCTTGCCCAACCCCTCTTAATTCTAATGCCTTCCTATTAATCATTTCCACTTTATCCTGTATATAGTTTGTTTTGTATATGTTTGTTTGCATGTTTTCTCCTCCAATTAGACTGTAAGCTCTTTGAGGTCAGGGACTGTCTTTTGTATTTCCAGAGCTTAGCACAGTGCCTGGCACTTAATAAATGCTTAATAAATGTTTATTGATTGATAGAAGTAGAGATAACCAGCAAGTAGTTGGAAAATGCTGGGCTGGAGCTCAGAAAAGAAGACTGGATATGTTGGTTTGGAAGTCCCCAGCAATGAGGTAGTTGAATCCATGTGAGCAAATAATATCACCAACGGAGCATAGAGAGAAAAGAGAAGACAATGTGGGACATTAGCCCGGGATGCACCCGTATGTCAATTACTACTCCTAAAATCCAGTCATTCAATTACTTTTTAGTCCTCTGACTAATGTTACCTAGCCTACATTTCTTCAAAGATCTCATATAATATTTTGTCAAGCACCTGGCTGCATTCTAAAAACCCTACATCTTTGACACCTCGCTGAGATAAGAGTGCAGCAACTAACACTTGTTTAAAAAATCAAATAGAAGAAAGTGGATTATTTTACTATGGCCTGTTCTTAATGAAACAATGGATGGGATATATAGGTTCACTGTCATTTTTGATGCATCTGAGCTGTATCCAGACTGAAAATGTCTGAGTTGTGTTCCTATCACTGATCTTGTCATCTCGGTTGACTTCTTGAGGTCTTTCCCTTCTGTCACTCACCATTCCCATGTGCTTCTTTGACAGGTACTCAGCTCCTGTTGGAAGCCAGCATCTCAGCTGGTGTGCCTGTCTTCCTCTATACTAGCACCGTAGAAGTGGCTGGCCCCAACTCATATAGGAAGACCATCCTAAATGGGTGTGAGGGTGATCTCCTTGAAAGCAAATGGCACAATGCATATCCCTATAGCAAAAAGCTGGCTGAGAAAGCTGTGTTGGCAGTTGATGGGCAGCTTCTTAGGAATGGCGCCATCATGCACACCTGCTCCTTGAGACCTATGTACATATATGGGGAAGGGAGCAATTTTCTCCAAAATGAAATGATCGAAGCCCTTAACAATGATAAGACCATTAAAAGGAAGAGGGAAGGTTCCATGGCCAACCCAGTCTATGTTGGAAATGTGGCTTGGGCACATATCCTGGCACTCAGAGCCCTGCGGGACTCTGAGAAGGCCCAAAGTATTGGTGGTCAGTTCTATTACATTTCTGATGATACACCCCCCAAGAGCTATTCTGACTTTAACTATGAATTGAGCAAGGAATGGGGCTTCAAACTTGGATCAAAAATAGGCATTCCTCTCACGTTACTATATTGGGCAGCCTTCCTGTTGGAGATGCTAAGTTTAGTGCTGTACCCTATTTTCATTTATGAACCTCCCCTCAATTGCCATTTGCTAACACTGACTAACAGTGTTTTTACCTTATCCTACAAGAAGGCCAAAAAGGATTTGGGTTATGAGCCTCGCTTCAGCTGGCTAGAAGCCAAACAGAAGACCAGTCAGTGGATAGGCACATTGGTGACGCAGCAGAGAGAGTATCTGAAGACAAAGGCCTCCTGATCTGGACACAGTTGGAATGAGGGAACAGGAGTTGATGAAATCACTGCTTTAGGTCCTCCCCTTAGTGGGGTATATTGTCCATTGCCCTCCCTGATTAACTAACTTCTGGCAATGCTTCACAAGCAGCCCTCTCTTCCTCCCCACCCAACGAAGCCCCTAGAAGCCAGGATGAAAAAGGGAATACAAGCTCATTTATTCACTTCAAAGATTATTTTCCAAGCTGCACATCTTTGCTCTGATAAAGATATTATAAAATGTCAATGTTTCCATGGCTTCCTGTTTCTTATGTTGCTATCCTACTCATGGCATGGCATACTTTTGAAACCATTTATGTACTAAGCTGCGTAAAACTTTTAATTCATATTTTAAAAGATGATGAAAAATGTCTACTATATCTATTTTGCCTAGGATTTAGGATAATCCCCGCCCAGACTTTCTTCCACTGCCAGAAAAATCAAGAGTCTACCCTTACCATACTGAAGAATGGAGTTTCATCTCTATTTTAGAGTCAAACCATGGCAAAGCACCCCAAGCACCCATGGGTTTACAAGGGCCAGATTTTATTTTGAAGATTTTCTCAAAACAAACAAACTCATCTCTTTGGTTCATTTTAGCCTCACTCTCAAGGTAGATGGTGGCTCAGTAGTTGGAGCACTAGGCCTGGAGTCAGGAAAACCTGAATTCAAATCCAGCGTCCAATAATTCCTAGCTATATGGTCTTGGGCAAGTCACTTAACCTCTGACTGCCTGACAAAATGGATCCACTGGAGAAGGAAATGGCAAACTACTCAAGCCTCATTCTTATTTCCTTCTAGGAACCACTATCTATGTCTCTAAAAATCTCAGTAAACAGTCCCCCAGTTCCCATGAAAGTCTACAAAGTTGCAATGTATTTTGGTAATAGGGTGATCTTTATTTTACCCCAGAAAAAAGGCAGAAAACCACAGGGTCCACTGCAACCTGTCAACGATTGGCACAATTCTCCCATTCTGCTGAGTCCTGCCTTCTCCTGATAAAATATTTCAGACACACAGTATTATCCTCCTTTTTGGATTCCCAATTTGGAGATGGCAGAGAAGCTTCCTCGCTCTCCAATATTCTAGTGAGTCTCCCCCAGGGGTCTATACAGTCCTCCAAATTTATGGTACTACTCTAAGAGTTTGGAGTCACCACATCAAAAGGAAATCATCTTAGGGCTATTCCAGAGGCATCTCCTTCTCATATGATGCAGAACAGTGAAGTGCAGAGACCAGGACTTTTTGTTTTCCTGTACTATGGCTCGATCTCTTGAAGTTTTTCCACCAATAGGGCCACCTTTCCCATCTGCCCCTAGAGGATGGTACTCACACAAGCTCCCTCTTCTTTCTCTCTAGTGGATCAACGATCCCTGAAAACTGGGGTTACAAAAAAGACAGGCCCCTCTCCATCAAGCCTGCACTGTTCAAATAACTCACAAGGAGAGTGGAGAGAGGAGGTCATGGGCTTTTGCTGTTCCATGTTGTGGTTCAGTCCCTTGCTGCTCTCCACCTCTGGGGCCACTTGCATGATGCTTTTCTTCCCCAAGAGGCTGGTGTCACCCAAGAGCTTCTGTCTCTACAGGGCAAAGTTTCAGGAGTTCTTAACATTCTCCCCAAACCTGGGGTTCAGGAACTCCCACCATGTGTCTACTGGGGGTTCCTCTCCTGTGTCTCATCATTGACAGTGAATGCAACTGAAACATGCTACTATCACTGGCCTCTCCATGGCTGGGTGCAGGCACTTAGGCCACTGCCATCAGCTGTAATGGCCTCTTAGTTGGACAGTGGGGTAGTTGGTCCTTAAGAAGCTATATATATATAAGCCACTCTACAGATGCCTCCAAGTAACCAACATCCACTCTTAGGTCTCAAGAGGTCTCTCTCTCTCTCTTTGGTCTTAGAGCCATCGAAATGGGAATTATCACTTACCTAGTTCATTGGCTTCTACTTTTTAAGTACTCTTCCCTCAACCCCATTCTGCTGAAGTTTCCATAGGTCAGAGCTTTGACTACCCTGGAATGCTTTAGGCATATCTGGCCCTGTGTAATCTTGAGTAATTCCAAGGTTGCACAATAACGGTGTGTCTAGGAACCAAAGTCCATGCAGATCTATTCTCAGATCTATGCTTGACTCCCTCAGGATCTCCCTGGAACTGGGCTAAAGAAAGGAATAACTTAAAGTACTGAAAAAAATCTTCACCTGTTTCAGCGTTATCCTTAGACATAGTTATCTGGGAGAATAGTGCTATCCTCACTAATAATATGGAAGAGAGAAGGGTTTGGGAGGAAACATGATTATTTTTGTTTTGAACGTGTTGAGTTTGAGATGCCTAGGGGACATCCACTTGATATGTCCAGTAGGCAATTGGTTCTATGGGACTGTACCTCAGGAAAAAGAATAGCAAAGGATACACAGGTCTGGGAATCATAGTGTTGCTCTGGTAACTGAACCCTTGGAAGCTGATAAGATCACCAAGTGAGTCAGTATAGAAAGGGCCCAGGATATATCCTTAAGGGGTACTCATAGTTATTGGATGTGATGTGGATAAAGATAGAAAAAGGAATGGGACAAAGACAATTCCAAAAGATTCATGATGGAAAATTCTATCCACATCCAGAAAAAGAACTGGTGGAATCTGAATGGAGATCGATGCATATGATTTTCACTTTATTTTTTATGGGCTTTTTTCCCTTTTGTTCTTTCACAGTATGACCAAAATGGAAATATGTTTTACGTGATTGCACATATATAACCTATATCATATTGCCTACCATCTTAGGGAGGGGGAGGGGAAGGAGGGAGGGAGAAAATATGCAATTCAAAATTTTATTTAAAAATGAATGTTAAAAATTGTTTTTCTGTGTCATTGGAAAAAAATAAAATACTATTTTTACAATAAGAAAGGGAATGGGGTAGAAGACTTTACCCAAGACTTTCTATAGGGTGAAGAATATTGCAAGACCAAGAATAACAGCTGACATCTGTGCAGCCTTTAAAGGTTAATAAGATCATCATCATCAATACGATGATGAAGATGATGATGGTGGCAGTAGTGGTGGTAGTGCTGATAATAATGACTAGCCTTTATCTAGCTCTTTGAGCCTGGCAAAGTACTTTTTGTATCTTAACTCATTTGATACTAACAATAACCATGTGAAGCAGGTGCTATGATTATCCCCATTTCACAGATGAAAACCAGAGGCATGGAGCCATTAAGTGAC
>JAQQSZ010000046.1:0-10843 GCA_028646595.1 Phalanger gymnotis | reverse complement strand
TATTCAGGGCCCAGAGCAACAAATTAGCAAACCAACCTCCCCATTCCAGTATTGTGAACACAAGCCTCCAGGCCCAGTAGGCCCACCTCACAAGAGTAGCCAGGAGGCTACAAAAAAATAAGATGGCATAAATCATATTCACTGCTCGAACTCCTGGGTCCACACAGGGGTCGGCTCTGCTTCAGATTTTTTCCAGCTATAGTTTTCTCGCCTCTCCTTGCAGCCAAGCCTCTGGCGTTCTTAAGTCCTGCCTCAATGACTGGAGACCAGAGTCCTGAGACCCATTGGTTCCCAAATTGGCCCCTTTTAAGTCTTTAATCTACGCCCACAGGGGTTTCACACCTGATAGGGCTTTGGGCCTGGGGCTTAGCGTTTAACAGGTGAAAGTACTTTCACCATAAACAAAAGCCAAACTCCTCAGGGGCACCCGTTAAACTAAGCCCATTTTGCCTTACTGGCACACAAGTCCTGTGGTCTGTCCACAGTGGTGCCACCTATCTGCCATGCTGTATCTCATTTGATCTTTAGAACAGCCTACCTGGTTTTGTCCAGCAAATATTATTCCCATTATTTTCACTGCCTAATTATTACTTGCTGATGAGGAAAACAAGGTGAGTGGTAGAGACATACATTCTCAATGAGTCCAGGTCTCATTCTGCTTTACTACGGTGCCTTGCTAACAGGATGCTGTCTGCCCAGTTCAGTCTCACATTCCTCATTTGCACATATTTCCCATTTTTGGGAGGATACTCAAAGTATGAAATGAGGTTATGGGCTGAAGTTCATCTCTAGACAGTGGGCTGGACTAAATGTGTGTGTGTGTGCGTGTGCGTGTGAGAGAGAGAGAGAGAGAGAGAGAGAGAGAGAGAGAGAGAGAGAGAAGAGACAGGCAGACAGACCGAGATAGAGAAATAGAGTGAGACACAGAGAAAGAGACAGAGAGAGAGAGAGCAGATGTCACAAGCCCATGGTTTATTGGGGCAATATTTGAACCATGCAATCTCAGAGTTGGGGAAAAAACATTAAAGATCATCTCTTCCCAACCAAAGCTGAACTGGAATCCTTTATAAAATGAACCCAGAACGTGATCATCCAATGTTCACTTGCCCTCCAGTGACAAGGAGCTCCCTACCTCCTGCAGTGGCACATTCTACTTTTAGACAGTTCTAATAAACAAATAACAAAAATGAGCCAGAAGCCCACACATTTACCAATCACTTTAATTTTTTTCAAAGTGCTTTCCCCACAAATGTGGTAGGAATGATGTGTGTTTTAATGTAGCCCGGTACAGTGTCTCTCTGAGGGAACAAAGAGACCAGATTTAGGATTTGACTAGTTCCATCCAACTCTTCTTTGTCATATGAGATATAAGAAGTCTAACCTGTTCCAAGATCAGGGTTCCTGAGGTTTAGTGGAATTCCCACTTTTTAGCTGGGCATCTTTTTGATCCAGCATTGCTGCCCTGCCAATTTAGAAGGCAAATGAGAACAGTGTCTGTTTTTAATAATTATATTTTTCTAATTTTTTTATTACAAGTAAAAATCATTTTATTGGATTTTATGGTCCATGAGTGTTTCATTGTATCCCAGTTCTGAAGCTGAATTGCTGGACTGGTTTGAGTTTAGGCCTGGCCTAGAAAGGCAACTTTCTTTAGCAGTATAAGTTATTATCATTCCCATTTGGAATGAGAATTAAATGATTTGCCCCTGATGTAAAGTAGGATTTAAACCCAGATTTCCTGACTCAAGCACAGCTGAGCAGCTCAGTGGAAGAAGATAAAATCTTCATGAGCTCACTCCCAGCCTCAGACACAGCTGCGTGACCCTAGACAAATCGCTTACCCTGTTTGCCTCTGTTTCCTCATCTGTAAAATGAGTTGAAGAAGGAAATGGCAAACCACTCCAGTATCTGTGCCAAGGAAGATTCCAAATGGGATCACAAAGAAAAACTGAAACTGAAAACTTAACTCCTGACTCAAAGTACAATACACATTTTCCTATACTACATAGGAACTTCTTTACAATCAGCCTAATAAATTTAATCCTTCCTCCATATGACAACCCTGAAAATCCTTGAAGACAGTTATTATCCTTCCATTTCCACCTCTAATCTGGGGGTAAAAAAAAAAAATCCAAGGAGAGAAAATATCATTGCTTGGAGCAGGTGGCCCCATGATCATCGACAACAGATATAGAGAAGAAATATTCAATTGTTATCATGTTTGTCTACCGAGGCGAATGACTTTTGGACTAGACAGTTTAGAATAAAAATAGTTACAATGAAAACAAACGGAGAGATAGTAAGAGAACACCTTGTTAACCTCAGTGAATTCAAGGAGCCAGGCCCAACTGTCTGAAAGATCATGGAGGGTGGTAGGAGAAGCAACAAAGGAATGGAAACTGGCAAATGTCCCTATTTTTCAAAGATTGGTGGAGTCTTTGGTTTGAAATGTAAAAATAATATTAAAAAGATAAACTATGGACATTTACAAAAGGAAGCACCGATTACTAAAAATAGCACAACTGCATCAAACACATCAAACTAACTTCATTTCCTTGGTTCTCAGGGTATCTAGATTGGTAGATTTCAGTACACTGTAAACGAGAGGTCACTTGTTCCATGGAGCCCTTTGACAAACTGATGAAGCCTGTGGAGCCCTTCTCAGAATAATGTTTTCAAATACATAAAATACATTGGACTACAAAGGAAACTAGTTACATTGAAATAAAAGTATAATTTTTTCCTGTCTAAGTTCATGGAACCCTTGAAATCTCTCTGCAGATCCCAGATTAAAAACCATTCTTATAAAAAGAAACTTCCTAATAATTAGAACTGCCCTGAACTCCTCAGGAAGTCATGTTCTCCCCATCAGTGTAAATCTTATAAGGAAAGGATAGGGAAGTTTCTCCCCCCATACCCGTCCCCCCAGAATGTGAGCGGGACTGTCTGTCTTTTCTATTTTTTTCCCCTGGTGCTTAGCTAAGTACATTGCACGTAGGAAGCGCTTAATAAATGCTTCATTTGTTCATTCATGACTAGGTGTCAGGAATGTCATAGAGGGAGTTCCCGATTAGGTAAAGTTTGAACCAAATGACTTAAGAAATCACAGAACCACAGGTTATAGCTGGAAGGGACTGTGGAGAACCATCTGGCCCATTCCCCTTATTTTGCAGAGGACAAAGCAAATGCCCAGAGTGATTGGGTTTCTTGTCTGAGATCACACAGCACATGACCAGAATAATCAGCAAAGTTTTCTGACCCCAAAGTCATCAGCCCACAAGACTGTTGCATCATTGTCTCTGAAATGGTGATTTATCCTGCCTCCCTGAGTTACTTCCCCAGACTGAGCCATCCATTCTAGGCATTGGGTGTAGGGGAGAGACAGGAGTGTCCTCGGAGCATGAACCCTGTGGGTTCAGTTTACTGTGCTTCCAATGGCTCTGTCTGAAGATAAGGCAAAGCAGATGTTATAGATGTTATCTCACATGCAGTTCAAAAGCCAAACTAAGGAGGGGGGAAAAAAAGCAAGCTAGACAGCCAGCCACACGATGGCAGCAGAAACTTGTAAATGAAAGAAAATCTTGGGTCTATTTCACCTCGTTATTTTCATAGAATTAGGTAGGCTTCTCAACAGTACAAGTGCAATTATCTAAATGTAATGGAGGGGCTGGCCAATAATTCTTAGAGCCCCTTCTTAGAGCATGCTCAGATTTTTCCTTCCTAGTGAGTTACACAGCTCACGTGCCAACACTCCCTGCCTGGTTCCATAACATGGAACTTTATGGCAACCTGTGATCTGGAGATGATGAAAAGTTTTCTAATTACTTGCAGAGCCAGAAGAACCAAAGACTTGGGGAGGGGTGGTAGCAAAGGAAGGGGTTCCCTCAGAGGGAACCGAGACTGAATATAAAAGGGAGAAAGCCCATCGTTCAGTCTCTTCTTCCTCCTTGGTGGTTAGTGAAGCCAGAAGAGCTATGAGCTGTCAGGTGAGGTCAAAGATAGATAGCTGAGCTACCTTACCATTTGGTCCTATGTGTCCATGGTCACCTTGTGCTTCTGCTTCTTTTGGGTTTATTCTTTCCTGACCTTAGGTCAGTGAGTATTCCAGAGAAGGAAATGCCTGACCAGGAGACCCTAGGAGTTCAAGGATCAATCCAGCCACCGGAAGTCCCCTGTAGCAGTCTTAGTGACCAAGAGAGGAAGTACCTGCAACAAATGTAGGATAAGTCACCCTGTGTCAGTTCGAACATGGTACCAGGAAAGAGAAAGTGGCTGAAAGATCTACATCTTCCGGCCCTTCTTTTTTAAAGATTTCCTCATCCTTCCTGAGAGACTGAAGTAGGAGGATTGGGGAAAGGCGGATTATGTCTCCAACGTGTTGGAGTATGTTTGTATATTTGTGATTATGCCTTTGGAAGTAAACATATTCCTTTCAATAATCTCCACTGTGTTACACCATTTATAGAGAGACCCCACATGTGGTGAGGTTCACATGGAGTGAGGGCTGTCCCCAACATGTAGAGGCAGTGTCATTGTGTGTCTGGAAGAGAGGTAGAATAGACATCTCTAGTCTCCTCTCCTTCCGCCCTTCTCTAAGAAAGCCTTTCATTCCTGCCAGGAGTGGAAGCAGGAAGTCATGCCTAAGGCTGCTATCTGTTCTCTTTTAGAGAGACAATGTACCTGACTTGAATTATATCTATCTGCTCCTTTAAATATTGTTAGTCTAGCAGCGGTGGGGAACCCGCGGCCTCAAGGCCACATGTGGCCCTCTAGGTCCTCAAGGGCAGCCCTTTGACTGACCTCAACCTGATTGTATCCCCTACCAGGGATGGGGAACCTTCAGCCTCAAGGCCACATGAACCAGCTCCAGTACACCCCTGCTAAGGACCTTCCCTCCTTGGACCTCACACTTTATTTTCCACCTCTCTTCGAAGAATTATCATTTAATATCACTTGGGGTTGCACAGGTAGCATCCCAAGCAGAATTAGTAACGCCTATGTTCCTAACCCTGAGTCCAATAACACTATATCCACTGCAGTCACTTAGTCTCCAAGTACCTCTTAAGCACCCAGATTGAGTCGAAAGCTGCTGCCCTGAAACATCCCACTAGTGTGGATAGTCCCCTCCTAATTCTAGTACCTTCCCTCTGTTGATTATTCTCTATTTATCCTGTTTGTTTCGGTCTGTTTGCATGTTCATTCCTCCACCAGATTGTGAGCTCTTTGAGGGCAGGTCTTTTTCCATTCCTTCAATCTCCAGAACTTAGCACAGAGTCTGGCACATAGTAAGCACTTAATAAATGCTTATAGATTTACTAACTGACTCTAAGAACTCCCAAGCTCTTCCCATCAGACCACATTGGCTCTCTGATTTCTCACTACTGCCTGACCACTTCCCAGCCTTGCTCCTCACTCAGATAGATTAGGATTAGATAGATAGATAGATAGATAGACAGACAGACAGCGAGATAGATGGATAGAGATATACACCTATACACACAAATGCACACACGCATATATACATAGATACACAGATGTATGTGTGTATATGTATGCATATGTCTATGCATGTGCACATATACATATACATATATAATTTCTATAAGAATGGGTTATATTTAATATATAGCAATATTTAATGTTATAGTAATTTATGTAATTCATAATACAAAATATAGAAATCTATTTTCATAATCCATGTATTAAATTATGTTTGTATATGTTTATCTATGTTATATACGATAAAAATAATATAAACATTTATTAAGCACTTACTATATGCTAGGTATTGTGATAAGCAACTAGGTGGCACAGTGTATAGAATGTTGGGTCTAGAGTCAGGAAGACCTGAGTTCAAATCCTGCCTCAGACGTTTACTACCATGTGATCCTGGGCAACGCATTTGACTCCTGTCTGCTTCGGTCTCCTCAACTGTAAAATGAGGGAAATGACAGCATCTAGCTCACAGGATTATTGTGAGAATCAATGAGACATTTGTAAAGTACTTAACACAGTGCCTGGCACATAGGAGGTGCTTAATAAGTGCTTGTTTCCTTCCTTTTGAAGTGGGGATACACCTTGTAACTGTAGATACAAAGAGAGGGAAAAGACAGTCCCTGCTCTCAAGGAACTCACATTTAATTGGGAAACTGCATGCTAACGACTGCATATGAAAGAGTTACATAAAGGATAAACTGGAGATAATTGATGGAGAGAAGGCCTTAGAATTAAGGGAGAACAGGAAACTTCTTGTAGAAGGTGGGACTTTTCTATGAGAGTTGCTGGGAGCCAGGGAAGCCAGGAGGCAGCAGTGAGTGAGGAGGAGTGAGAATTCCAGGCATGGGAGACAGCCAGTGAAAATGTCCAGAGTCAGCAGATAGCGGTTTTTTTTTGGAGAAAACTGGCAAAAAGAGGTCGATCAAATCCCTGGTCATTATGACATTGGACAAGGCATATTATCTCTCTGGATCTTGGCCTAGTAAAATGAGGGATCGGGTCACATAGACCTTAAGATTCCTTCTAGATCTTAGTCCATGTTAAGGAAGTGATTGAAGACAAGGTGAGCCCCAAAGGTGGCCTTGGCCGTCAGTAGGTGCATGGAGATTGCAGGAACTGAATGAACAGACAGAAAGTGGGAGGGTATTCCGGGTTAGGGGAACAGAACAAACAGAAATTCAGGCATGGTACAACTAGAAGAACTCTGCGGGTCTCTGGGAGGCAGGTTTCTCCTTGATAAAAGAGAAAACAATGAGAACCACCCCAAGGAGAAATGGGCGGCCTCAGGAAGTGGTCCCCGCTCAAGAGAGGTGTTCAAGGAGAAGCTGGAGTACCACTTATAGATGGTCTTCTTAGTCTCTTCCGACTCTGAGATTGTTCAGTTCTCACTCTCTCTTTGCTGTAATCTCTGCCTCTCCCCACTCCGATCCCCAACCTCCCACGTTCCTAACCGTCTGTGGTGCGCGGGCAGGCGAGTCCAGAAGGGGCTGGGGATAAGCTGAGGAGGAGAACCGCGGCAGCTTTGGCCTGTTCAGTCGTGCCCAGTTGGTCGCAGCATCGCCTGTACCTCCGCTACTTCATCCGGTCCCCGGCTTCAGGAGGCGTTGCTGCTTTTTAAGTTCAGCCAGCATGGGGGCCGAGAGGACTGCGTCCTCCCTGAGTGGCTTCCTCTTACTGTTTGGCCTGGGAACACTCCTCCTCGTCCTGGGCTGCCCTGCACAGGACTTCATTTTCCGTCCAGAGAGGGACTTTGTCTCCAGCGAAGTGAACACCCCAGGGCAGCTGGGTTCCTACAGTGGAGACCCCGAGGCGGCAGCGGGCAGATTGTCCTACCTCCTGGGTATGGAGGGCAAGGAGCATATCGCCACCTTGTTTCCTTGGGCAAATGGAGGAAAGGTGATGTCCAACCAGGCATGCGACGCATTAACTGCCCAAGAAAAAGTCCACCAATGGACCCCGACCCAGACTCCTGACAAGACCAGTTTATGTCATCTGCCCCAGTACTACGCAGATCTGGCGATGACGGTGAGCAGTCATGGTGAAGTAAGGTGCACTCGGGAGGGCTGCTGCTCCCGAGGGCTTTGCCATCTGCAGGGCTGGAGCCTCCTGGCAAGAAGAGCCAGCGAATCGCCCCCGGCTTGCTACGAAAAAGAAGGACCCAATTCCGGCAGCCTTGGGTTCGGGGGTCTGATTTACAAGCGGTGTGAAGGCGAAGACGTCTTTTGTGGGAGGATGCTGTGTGCAGAAGCCAAGCTTGTGCCTATCCTGACCGACGGGTCTGTCATTCTGAACCTCGTGAGAAAGTCGGGCATTGTCTGCTGGGGCACAGATTACCGCCACGAAATGGTCACCGTGCAGATACCCGATGTGGAAAAGGTGAAGGACTGCAACCCCTGTGGTGAAGGATTCTTGTGCTTTAACAAAACCTGTCACCCGGTTTCCGTTTTCAAGGTTGACTGTGTCTCAGACAAGTGTATCAAGGGAGGAATTTGCAAAGGTCATAGAAACTGCCGTTGCAAACACGAAAGTGACCTTCCATTCCTTAAGAGGCTTAAATATAGAGAAGGCAGTGATGGTATGGCTTCTGCCAAGTGGAAGAAACCCCTTAGGAAAAGCATACTACCTGTAGTCATGTTCCACATGCGACTTTTTCTTTTAATTATATCAATAGGTCTGGCATTCTTGGCTAAGATGATAGCTCTAGTGTTTGTTTAAAAAAAGAAAGGACCGATCCCCACCAAAAAAAAAAAAGATGGAAAATCTGCCTAATTGGATATATATATATATATGTATGTATATATCTTGCATAATTAGGAAGGTCCTGGGGTAGAAGTAGAGGGCTGTCTATTCTGTTGGAAAATATGCATATTCACTTTACAATTAGATGTCATTAGTGTATATTTTAAAATAAAAGTTAATTTTATGAGATTTTCTAATTATATTTTCAGATTATTATCTGTCCCCTAACATCTATTAAAGATGAGAGATCTTATTTGCTTGATCTTCAAATTCCCATAAAATTTTCAATGTTGGGAAAAATTTCCAGTGTTGGATTTATAGATATTGTTTTCAAGAAAACGCTTCATGATCCGTTAGACACTTGAACTTACAGAAAAGATGGGGTTAAAATCTGATTTAGCCTGCAGCAATAGGTAGTTAGAGAATATCTTCTGTCTTTCTGACAAAGTATCGGTTGTGTAATCATGGGCACATTACTAAATCTGGGATTCAGTTTTTTTTAATCTGTAAAATGGGTTTTATTGAAGTAAATAAAATCCCTTCTCACCCCAAGATACTATGATTCAATCAAAATACCACAAGAGAGTTTAACAAAGATGGAAGAAACCAAGAAGATGATTTGGTGTGTGGCAGCCTGCATTCTGACCACCACCAGTACTAAATATTTAAAGCTAAGGGATCTTAGATGCCAGGGAATCCAAACTCCTTCATTTTACACACAAAGAAACTGAGGCCCAGAGAGGCTAAGCAACTTGTGCTTGGTTACATACAGGGGCAAGGACTTAAAACCCAACTCTAAATCCAGCACCCTTTCAACTAGACTAAATGGTATCCCAGACTGAACTTAAGATTCGTAAGGCTACTTAACAGCTTTCATTTTATTCTCCCTTTCCACCACCCATATCCTTTATAGGACAGAAAGACAAGCATCACCACCATCCCCCAAAAGTGGGGAAAATGAAGTAACGGGAGGCGGGAGCACTGAATGGAGGAAAAGAATCAGAGGGACAGATCATAAGGAAGAAAAACAAGAAGATAGGGTCTTCTACTGGACTATGCTGAGCCTTGACATTATAATCTGAATCATTACATTCATCGTCATTCAAATTCCATAGTAGATTCCGGTATTTATGCAGCACGGGTAACCCATGATAGATTGGGTAAGTAAAATTAGCAATCTGTCAAATGGTCTTTTTGCTCTTTCCCAATCATAGGAAAGACAAATAACATCTGATGACCATGTATCCAACTTGTCAATATTCTAATTCGAGGGATACAGCACAAGTAAGGAGACCAAACTTCATCCTATTTATCCAAATAGAGTTCAAATGCTTTCTTAACGCAACATGCTTTGACACTAGCTCTTTTACACATGCCCAGATCACTTAAGATAGGCTCTCCCTCACATCTCAGTCTGACAGTTTTAAAAAACATCCTGTTTTGGTTATGAGACCACTTGAAAAGGCTACACTCACCCATGTGATATGGGAACAAATGTTTTCTCCCAGAAGCAGGTCCATGGTATCTTCCAGGTGACTGTCTCATCTCTGCTGATCCAGGCATGAGTAAAAGCCCTATTAAACTTACAGCAGAAGAAAAGTTCCATCTCAGATTTATAGTTCATTGTATATACAAAAAAAAATTCAGATAATTGACACGATTAAAAGGCATACTAAAAAACAATAAGTAATAACATCAACATTTATAAAATACAAAACACTTGAGGCACAATACTCATGGGACCCAAGATGATGGAGGAACAGAAGTGTGGCTGAGCTCTTCTCCACATATTCTTCCAAATAGATCTAGAAAATGTGCCAGAACAAAACCTGAAGGGGAACAAGAAAAATTCAGTGAGTCATTTTTCCAGCCCAGGTCAGCATACAGAAATAAAACAGTTTGTGGAAACTGAGGTTGGGATGGGGTCTGGCCAGGAGCTTAAGGGCAGAGCACATCCAGCACAAGGAAAGGCTCAGCCCAGAGGCAAGACACAGTCCCAAACCATCCCACAGCACTGTGACCTAGTACAGTCAACAGGAACTGGCAATTTTTTCTTGCCTACTCTCCAGTTCTGGATCACAGATCAAGAGAAGAGAGAAGAGGGGACCTAAGCATTCGAGAATGAGGAGTGTCGCAGAATCTAGGCTATGTACTGAGAAGAGGAAGTTCAGAAGTAAGTAGTGGCATGATAGCTTGGACTCCCAGGAACAGAGCAAGGTCTCCATTCCAACTTCTGGATCAGCCTGAAAACTTCAGAGGAATAACCAGGACAGGAATCCCATAACCAAAGGGAGCCTGCAGTTCTGTCTCTCTGAACCAAAGGAGCTTCCCACATGGTTGATAGGTGTTGAGTCTAGCAACAGTCTGCTATTGCTCAGACCCAAACCCAGATGAAGGTCTTTCACAGTTTAGACCAGGAGATCAACAGTCAGATCAGACCACTAAAAGTGACAGCTACCCCTTACTCAATAAACTTCCTTTGTTCCTTTTCTTCTCCAGGACAAAATACAAAAGACTCTCTTTGACATTCAGAGTCCTTCATTGACTAACAACTCTCCAACCCATACACACACACAAACACACACACACACACACACACACACACACA